>JAUTDX010001175.1:0-72941 GCA_030844895.1 Ambrosia x helenae
TGTGGCAAAATTCACAAAACTAAATAAACATTCAATTTATTTTAGCTTAGACCCCAAAAATTACCTTCTCATATTCGATGAGTTGTTATACTTGGAGAAGAATCAAGAAATGTCTTGTATTTTAATTCGAGGAATTGATTTCTTTTCCAAACAGAGAATGAAGCTCCTCATCACGTACATGTCCGTCGTGCGAGCTTAGCATACAATATATGTCTTTGGGCCCTAAGACTTCTATCCCACATTGCAGAATTTCCTAAACAGTAGAAATCATATTAAATTCTATTAATATTATGTATGTAAAATAATTTAAAACCGGTAACATGAAGAATTTTACAATTTATTTGAACTGTGAATAATAAAATTTACCTTCATCATATTCCAATTTTTTGTTACTACTTGGAGAAGAATCAAGAACTGCCATATACTTCATATTTCAAGAGTTGTTACTGCTTGGAGAGGAATCACGAACTGCCTATAGGCAGGGTTTGGCATTATTCCATGACTTGTTACTACTTGGAGATGAATCAAGAACTCCCTTATAGACAGTTTTTGACATGGCAGTTGCATTAGTAGCCAAGTAGATACCTCAAGCTTCCATTTAACGTATAAAGAAAACCAAGAGTCGTCCGCACGCGCAAGCTTAGACTATGATATGTACCTTCAGAAGCTGAGAACCCCACCTCACATCGCAAAATTTTCTAACAACAAAACCAAAGGAAGGCTTATTAATATTATGTATAATACAAAGTCAACAGAACAGTCTTCTTACATCACCATCGCCCTAATTTATGGACCTCATTGCTAACACCAATGTCATCACCATCACCACCATTGAGGTAAAATGACCTCATTGCCAACACCAATGTCATCACCAATCACCACCATTGAGGGTAAAATTGGTGGAAAAGGAATATGGAAGAGAGAATGCGATATGCCACTAACGTTATCATCCTACACGTACCATTTCAATTGCCGTGACATCATCATCACAACACCATCACCACTGCTACATAGCATCTGCATCTGATATCATCGTCCCTGTGATCTGTTGTCAATCAGCGGCTGCTTTACGTTTTGGCAGGGTGTTGAAAGTGGGGGTGATGACAGTTACAAGGCCGTAGAAGGCAGCGTGGTCAAGATAACTTAACACGAAACTGGAAAATGGTTAGGCATGAGACATTTCAAATCTTGGTTTGTATCTACTGATCCAGCTATCAGGAAAATGGACATATCTATTTGACTCACTTTCTTATGTGAACTAACCACCTATCTTCTGATCTCCCTCATTCTTCTCTACATACTACACAACAACTTTTGATGCCTTTAGCAAACAAATACCGAGCATGTTATTTGTTTGGAGTATCTTCAGTAATTAAACACACTAATAAACCTTCTAATATCAACATATAACTGTCTAAAGTGTTGCTAAACAAACTTTCCACCCAAATAACTTGACCAGCTTTAAAGACTCTTTGATCAAACATGATTAGCTACCATTCCGGCAACAGACATTAACTAATGGTGAATAATTATCAACAATAACACCTATTATATACCTAGGTGATATCACCACAATAAACCTTTATCAAGGATGATAAACTTAAATTTGTTGATAACACCCCCACGCTATTAATTCATCAGATCCTTATGATCTTGTCCCAATTCCAACAGCTTTACCCTTAAACAACCATATGATGAAAGCACAGAAGTATATCAAACATTTTCTTAACTCCTATGCTATGATACTCTACAACACCACACAAACCCCCCATTATCAACCTACCTCATATGCTATATGCACTCTCTATCACCACATAAACCTCTATCAATGACGACTTCAACCTAACCCCTATACTACTCTATATCACCACATAAAACCTCTATTATCAATTTTAACACCTATGCTAATATAACCCTACACATAAACCTCTATCAAGAACAACCTCAACTTAACTCATATACTACTTTATATCACCACATAAACCTCTATTATCAATTTAACGCGTACACTATATATACTCTACATCACCACACAGACCTTCATCAACAACAATGACATCTGCATCCTATATAATCTTCCTAAAATTATCAAACGTAAACAAAGAAATACAAATCAATATCAATACACGAAAAACCGAATTAATCTAAAGCTAACAAACAATGAAAAGCAATGACCAGAAAACAGTAGCCTTACACAGGCACGAACATCAGATCCTTCAAAAAACTATCCTGTCCGTAACACAACCGTCTGAACCCAGATCTACCTGCGTAAACAAAACAGTAAACAATCAGATTTAGCCACACAATAACAATGCATGTACACGGTTTCAACAAATATAATAATAATAATAATAATAATAACAATAATAATAACAACAATAATAATAATAATAATAATAATAATAATAATAATAAACATACCATTTGGAAGAGAAACCGTTACACCATAGGAATCCGCCTAACATATTGTCACAGATGTGCTCCAAAGATGAAACGCTCTGAACTCAAATTGATTTCGTTATCAATAACTGGATACGCCGATGGTTTCTGGAGTTGGTGACAGAGGAGCTCCAAAGCGGGATGGCGGAAGATGGTGGCGGTTGAGATGGCAACGGACGGTGCTAGTATGGCAGCGGACGGTGCTAGTATCAGAAGCGACAAAGAGAGAAAGGAGATCGTGTGTGTGTGTATATGATCAGATATATTGTTGTGAGAACTGAGAATACGTAAGGTTATATGTATGAGGAAGCACAGGGAAAAGACACGTGTCCGGACAGCTGGAAGGTTTTAAAAAAATAAAAGGGAAAAAAACGGAGCCCGTCTGACTCAAACCCGGGTGTCACACAAACACAAACAATACCCACACCAACTGATCTGCATCATCATTTGTTTATTTATCCCTAATCTTCTATATAAATAACCTTGTAACTCAGAATGGTAATAAAAAATAATAAAATCACTGTTAAATTTCACTTGGTTTATTAATATATTGTAATACATTTTTTACATATTAAAAAAAAAAACAAATAAGGTAAAACTTTTTTGTGGGTACACCCGACCCACCCTACGGTCGAATTGTCAAAAAAATGTACCGTTAAAAGTCATTGCTTCAAAAAGCATTGATTCTAAACCCAACCGAATTGTCATATTCTCTTCGTATGGTAGGTAGAATAAGTAGTAAACAATCGAAATTTATCGCTTCTAAAAGTCAATGATTCTCCGACTTTTGTACAAAACTCCGCAAGGATAATCAAATATATGTTCAAAAATCATATTAACAATATTGCACTATTTCTTGGAGAAAAGAAGTGGTTAAAATCAGCATAGTTACAATCTGTTCGATGATCCGCCCATCAATATTATCAAGCTCTTCGGTAACAAAGAAAAATGATGACAATATGCCATGATTAATGTTGATTGTATCTTTTGCAAACCTATTAAAATATCCTCTTAACTAGTCAGACCGCTCATAAACTACTCGACTTAAATTAAGTTTGTTTAATTAATAAGCCTAAGCCCTGTTGGGTTTTAGTGGTATAGGTTTTTATTATTTACTACTATAAATAATAAAAAAAAACAAAATTACAGAATTCAACCTTTATGTTTCATCAAAATTGCATGTTCCAACCTTTATGTTTAATTTGAATGGAGATCAACCTTACATTATGGTTTTTTATGCATGTTTAAACCTTTAGCACAAACTCCGTTAACTTTCTTCGTTAATTCCCGTCACATGCAAGTCATGTGAGGATATTTTAGTACTTTCACCTTCTTTTAAAACTTAAAAAGCTTAAATAAAAAAATAATTTAATATACTGTGGGTCCTATTATATTATTTATATATATTTTACGGTTCTAATTTGCAACTTTATTTGTTTCATAAGATGTACCTAGTGCATTATTAAGTTGTACATTGTGTTTTATTGGTGTACTACAATCACTTCCTGGACCTGCATTTCTGACTTGCCTTTACAAGTAGGGAAAATGGCCAAAATAGCCCGTTGACCGTGCGTTTTGCATAAATGACCCTCTCCCGGCTCTTTGGAGAGACCGGTCACGTTTCCAAAACGGCTGAACCGTCTTCCGAGAGCCTTTGGTTTCCAACCAGTAGGAACCCAACACGTGGCGTTTACGATCCCGATGTCTACCACCCGTCTCCCGTGGGGCCCTTGAGACCTGTCAGGGCCGCAAAGCCGTCTCGGTGGGGTCCCTGAGACGTTTCACCAACGGCTCAATTGAAGCCGTCTTCGGCTCGGCTTAGTCGAATCCGTTTTGGTTGAACCGTCTCCAGCCATTAATAAATTTAAATTTTTTTTTTTCAAATTTAGTTTGGATATAAATATGTAGGTTTGTTTGAAAAAAAAAACACATTTATCTTTCTTTCCACTATCATCTCCTTCAATTAATCAAAGCCAAAATGTTTTTCCAAATCAAACAAAATCTTCTCAAATATTCAAAGGAAACATATCTTCTAAAATATTCAACACGGTTCAAGGCATATATCTTTTTGATTATTTGACGTGTTTTTTGAGTTTCAGAAAACCGGAATATTTTTTTCGGTTAAAATTATGCCACTTTTTAAACCTAAGCCTTTGGGATTTATCTAATCCCATTCAATGGAAATTTTCTGCTCCTCTCCCCGCTTACCTAAATTATCATCATCAACATCCACACCCCTTTCACCTGTTTTCTTTGTCCTTGAGTTGATGTCCAATCACTTGGGAAGACATTTGGAGCGAAAGGTTGAAGTGATGGATAGGTTTCGGTCGGAGTTAGTGAGAAGTAAAGCGAAAAAGGCTTCGCAGGAAAAAGAGGAAACCGGATGTAATGATAAAATGTTTCCCCTTCAATTGAAAGTTTCTGCTCCTCTCCCCGCTTTCCTAAATTATCATCATCAATATCAAAATCTACATCCCGGGTTTTCTTTGTCCTTAAGTTGATGTCCAATCATTTGGGAAGACATTTGGAGTGAAAGGTTGAAGTGATGGATAGGTTTCAGTCGGAGTTAGTGAGAAGTAAAGCGAAAAAGGTGTGGGAAACGAGCTTTCAGCCTATAGAAAAGATATATTAGTGACATTGCTATAAAGATGTTTGTTTCTTATAGAATTTTATAATTTCGAATGTTAATTTGTTGTAAATTTAAATAATCAAATATTTGAAAAACACCAAGCCCCCTCGGGAACCGTGAAACGGCACAAGCCGGTTGCCCCTAGGGAACCGTGAAACGGCTCAAGGGAACCGTCTTGGTAAGAGTTATAGCGGCTCTACGGTTCATATAAATGTCCACTTACAGTTGATGAAATTTATAACCAATGTCTCTCATGTATTATAAATCTAAAACCCGATCACCGTTCCAACTAATGACGTTTTTAAACCCTTTAATTTTCCAACCCAAACCTACCTCCTCGTCTAAATATAGTCTTAGAATTTTTGGATTGTTGTTACATCTACATAATACTACTTGGATTGTTGATGCATCTACACGTGGGTTAACCGTGTAATTTGCATCTACGATTTGGTAGTCTATTTTATTGGCAAGTTCATCCTCTTCCTAAATCTCTATCATGATCTGCTGGATCATCCGTCTTTTACATATACAAGACGGTCGGATGTGATATTTAGGAGAGTTTGTTCTTTGTCTTGTCTGGACCATTGGTAAGCATCTTTCTGTACATATATTTATGTATTAAGGATGACGAAGATGAGACTGGACAGTGGGTATAAAGCACACTGGGAAAATATGTCTCGGCGGTCCAAGCAACGGAAATGTCTAGGTGTTCAACGTGTTGAACGACTTCGTGAATTATTATTGTTTGTATATTGTAATTGTTATAATAGTTTAATTGTTGTATTTTTATGGGATCCCTATTATTATTTGTTTAAATCATTATTTGTTTAAGGTCATGCGTTCTCTACTTTTTGGGGGTTACGGTTTATAAATTTAAACAAAACAATCCCTTTAAACAATATAAACTTAACATAAACATTTTATTAAAACGTAAATAAAAGGAACATTAAAAGTAAAAAAAAACTAATCCAAAGCCCCGGGGACATCACGAATCATCTGCCACGCCGACAAATGAAAGTCATACATTTTTCTGGATCACCTGTCTTCTTCCCGAATCTTATGTTCACTAGTAAAGCTCCTAAATAAACTTGTATCTTCGTCAGCTTTGGGTGAACAATGGTTCTGTATTTGTCTCCGATACAAAGGTCTTCACAAGCATACATAACAAGTTCTTGTGTCACCAACTCTAGTCGCACGAGTAACCATTCCCTATTTTCAAGCTGAATGGGGAAAAAAACAAAATCAACGTCGAAAAATGAAGGAAACGGTTTGAATTTGCCATTGCAATAGTTGGCCAAGTTTTTTGGAACAGATTCAAATAACGAATTATAAAATTCTGGTGGAAGAATTGTCCACCGCATATTTAGCGAAGCATTTTTTTTGTAGCTTTCTACTCCTCCAGTTCATCAGTCTTCCAACCCATCCTTCAACATGCTGAAAAATAATTGAATCACAATTTAAGTAAAAAAATAAAAAAAACATTAAAATTTAAGTTTTTACTGTTGGTGTGAGGTAGCCGTTAGAACGATAGCCCAACAAAATTCCCAAAAATTTTTATCAAGCTCAATACTTCTTGAAAAAACAGCAGAATAACAAAACGGTGCATCGCCTTTATTGTAGAAGTCAACAACATCAGTTGCCCAATTATCATTTTCATCGTCCGGTATAGCCCATTTGCCGATAATTGTGTCCGTGTAAGCTTTGTCGATTACTGACAAATTTCTCTTTCTCTGGTAATTTCAGGTTCCTTTGGACGCCTCCATTTTTTAGTATCCAACTCGCGGAATGTTTCTGTGGTTGAGAAAAGTATTCTTCTGGAGCTAAATTTTTATCACGGCCGTCAGACATGTTTTCTTTACCGAAACTTCGCCAACAACGTTTTTTAACGACAAAGTATTTTACATTACAACTACTTATATAAAGACGATTTTAAATATAAATTACTTTATTTAAATTTTTACTTTTTCGTTTTTTTAAATTTTTACAACTACTTACGCAACACACGAAGTCTCTCTCCGGGTTTGCATCAGTTCTGGAGATAAGTATACGTGTAGTAGCACCGCATGAACATATTTCCCTTGACCTGCTAAATCCTCTAGATGAAGACCTTGAAGATGAAGATGATGACTGAGACATGGTGATGGTACATAAACCTCTACACGATTGATGATGAACAGGGGGTGGTAGGTATATTTATAAAAAACGAAATTTATAAATCCGACCCTTAAGCTATTACCACTAAACAAATTCCACCCGATATTGGTACACCTATCAACCTAGGTCCTTATATACAACCCCATTTCACATGTATTTTAATAGCATAATGAGTAAGATTCCTGCTCCCGTAGAGAACACAATTTGGGTAAATCCACATAACCAATCATGTTTTTGGGCTCCAAATGTTCTTGAGTTTTACTACGATGGTGATAGCACATGTTGCTATACAACCTATATGGGGCATACACCATTAAACAAAGAGTGGTGTGGTGGTATGTTAGGGTACTGTGGAAGCGGATATCTTCAGAAAACGGTAAATACTATGACTGTTACGTTATACGTTATACGAAATGGTAATATTTTTGTGATTTTATTAACATTTATTTACAGCATGTTCGTGCATGGTGCAACAAATTGATGTCGTTAAGGGACATTGAACGACAAAGAAGACCAACAACATGTAGTTATGGTCTATGGAGTGTTCTTCCCCCTAATTTCTATAGCCTAATTATTGAACAAGATCACCATGCTTATAGCTACGCAAACGGCTCGAGAAGAATATATCCACCTCTTTGGGAAGTTGATATGGTAAAATACTGTTTTTTTTTATATATTTATATCTCTTTATCGTGCTGTATAAAATCTACATTTCGTTTGGACTGTAATTTTCAGGTATATATACCAGCCTCGATAGACGATGAAAACTGGTTTGTTCTACAAGTTGACATGAAATTACTACAAGTAACAGTGTATTTCCCAAATAACTGTAGTCCCATAGATTGCGGTGATACTTTTTGCATTCATAGAAAAATTCATCAAATTCTTATAGAATTTGAATCTGCTTTTGTATGGTTTCTGGGGGCTATAACGTACTGGCAAAAGTCTGGTAGAAACGAAGTTGAATCATTACAATTTTGGGGGGATGTTGTCTGGCCTGTCACCAATAGTCGCATTGGTCGACATTCAGGGGTAATCGTTTGTATGTTGCTGAGAAATCTTGTTCAAAACATGTCATTGACTTGGAGAGAAAGCAACCTACATGATGCTTGCATGAGATTCAGACGTTTCATGGCAGATGAAATTTAAGCTGGTCGTTTTGCACTGTCAAATATTTAAATCTTTACCTACCTAGTTTATGTATTGATGTAAAACTTGATATATCGAAGTTATTTGTAATTTTATGTTATAAATATTGTTAAGTAAATAAATTAAAGTAAATAGCACCGCTAAAAATCAGCAAGGTTAACAGTCGAACACGTATTATGAATTACATATTCTTCAAAGTCATCTGCTTCAACGAAAGTGGGGGACGGTGTTTGATGATGATTTTCTTTCTTTGAACCACGCCTGGCAGATTTTGATCGTGAGGCAACAGGAGCTGAACATCGGTCACGTTGATGACCGTAAGTTTTACAACGACTGCAATATACAGGCGTAGGTTCCTCGCCTCTCGATAAAATTCGTCTATTTTCACGAGGACGTCCCGACTGTCGTTTTGTGATATGTGGTGGTTGTAGAGGAATCAAATACTCTGGCGTCTCCCATTCAGACCTGTGGAGTAAAGGATAAATGGCCTCTTCATATGTTGTTTTATATAACTGGTTGCTATACCAAGGTGATGTATAATGACTGCAGTCCTTTTCCTTCAATAATTTTGATACTGCAATCATGTGGCCACATGGGAAACCAGATATCTGGGGAACACAACAACTGCATGTTTCATTAGACAGATCAACAAAACCATTTTTGTTACCGTCTAGAACTTGAAAAGTGTTAACCCCAACGCCATAAGCCTTCACGTTCTAGACCCTTCAATCTTTTTAATAATTTTTTGTACCGCGAAAGGAGTCAGTACGTGTTGATTTTGAATAGCCTCATTTCGGCGTTCGTAATACCATTGTTGAAGTTTTTGTCTAAAAATTCAACCAAATGGGTGATTGGAACTTTTCGTGCGTCCTTAGATAAGGCGTTCATTGACTCTGCACTGTTAGATGTCATATAATGATATCGTTTTCCCGAACAGTGTGCCCTTGACCACTTATGAAAACCGATACTCAATAGAGTATTCCTAACCCGTGGTACGGCTGCACACAGTGCGTTAAAACTTTCTTCAAAATCAGACACCCGGTAAGCTTTACAAGTGTTCTACCACAGTGTCTCTAAATCCTTTTTTCTGCTTTTTGGTAACTTTAAGTTCACCATCAAATGTCGACAACACAACCCGTGAAAGGCATTAGGAAAAACCGTCCGTACTGCCAAATCTATTGAGTTGGCTCTGTCAGATATGATCGCCAAATCCTGGTGCTCACCGATACACTCTTTAAGTTTCGATAAGAACCACGTCCAACTCTCACCGTCCTCGGATTTGCCGATACCATATCCAACGGGTAAAATTTGGTTGTTACCATCCATGCCAACAGCAAGGAACAACGTTCCCTTAAACTCACCTTTTAAGTGTGCCGCGTCTATAATAATGACCGGTCTTAAAGACAGAAGAAAACTCCGAATCTATTTAATAAAATGAAAAACAGATAAATTTTAGACTTCAGTAAACCAAAACAACAATAATTTATTTAAGTTGGTATAAAAATAGGTAAAAATATTTTACTGACCGTTGCACCAATGGAAATAAAAAGCATTTCAAAACGATTGTCTTCATCAGTTCTAATCTCAGTAACAGTCCCTGGATTTGCATTTCGCAAATTATAGCAGTAGAATGGAAGCTCAGAAAACGATTGTTTGCTACTTCCTTGCAAAAGCTCAAGTGCATGACACTTCCCCCGCCATGCTTGAGTATATGATATATTAACCTTAAATCTTTCTCAAAAATCTTGTACTATTTCGTTTCCACGATAAACACGTCTGGTATCTCGTAATTTGGTGCTTCAGTATGCTACCAATTACTTGTGGGTTAGCTTGACGAAGATGGGGATGTGTTTGAGTTTTAGAACATGTGTGGTTGTTGTTAAAAAATGTAACATAAAACGTGCCTGAAGTTGGGACAGAACGTGACCTAAATTGCCAATCACAATCATCAACTACACATGAAATTTCGTACCTCGTTTTAGATGACCTGTCGACTTTATAGGAAAAACGTTCTGACAAACAAAAATTTCCTAACTGCAATTTCAATTCATCTTTGTTACGAAATACAGAACCTTCAGAAAAAACTGAAGAGGTTTTGGTTATCTCTGAAAACAATTCAGGACTTGGCTTTCCATAAAATTCTTCATTTTCAGCTTTCTCATCATCGAAATTTCGAAAACACCCATATGGTGTGTAATGATCAAAATTTTCTAAAGACACATTTAGATCAGGGACTTTTGAATCATTTGAAGGTACCTCATTTAAATGAGCATTACTAGACGAACCCACACCTGGTTCATCTACAACATACAACTTCAATACATCATGGGGGTTTTGCAAAGCAACTTTAAAAAGAAAAGATACATCACGATCATTAAAAATGTCGATTGCATCATCGAAAGCTGAGATTTTATAAGATAACCTTGTAATGTTTGGAATCTCACACACATCGGAAACTACATTTAAAAAACTAAGATACGAGATATTTGCATCAATTTCAAAACCACGTCTTTTACAGCTACTATCAACAACGTATTCCATTCGACCGTTGACAACTTCCCACCTGCCTCCACTATAGATTATAAAACTAACCATTTTTAAAAAACACAACTTTTTTTAACACTTTGAAAGAAAAATAAGGAATACAAGAAAAAATTCAAACTAAATTGTTACAAAATTTACTAATTTTATAACAAACGGTTCGTCATCGACGTCACATCACCGAAAACGTCTCCGGCAATGTACGACGGCCGGCACCGAGTCGGTGCAGAAACAGTACAAAGACGGTACCGGAAGCCGTCTTTTTCCTACCCGCTGACGTCTCAGGAGACGGTTGACAACTTTTAAAAGACGTCACCAGAGACGGCCTTTCAGACATGAAACGGCTCAGGAGCCGTCTCCCGTGGGATCGGGTATGTTATTTTATTATAAGCCGAGCCGAAGACGGCTTCAATTGAGCCGTTGGTGAAACGTCTCAGGGACCCCACCGGAGACGGCTTTGCGGCCCTGACAGGTCTCAAGGGCCCCCACGGGTGACGGGTGGCAGACATCGGGATCGTAAACGCCACGTGTTGGGTTCCTACTGGTTAGAAACCAAAGGCTCTCGGAAGACGGTTCAGCCGTTTTGGAAACCGTGACCGGTCTCTCCAAAGAGCCGAGAGAGGGCCATTTATGCAAAACGCACGGTCAAAAAGCTATTTTGGCCATTCCCCCCCCCCCCCCCCCCCCCTTAACAAGTATCTCAAGAAGAAACATGTTGATGCAAGGCATGCTCACCAAACTTCTTCAGACTAAAGTGACGCATCTCCTATACCACCACGTCTTCTTTGCATCATTTTTGGTTATGGTGGTGCTCCAATATTGTGGTTACTTTGACCAAATTAATAGCGGTGGTATTGTACCAGGTACTACATCACCAATACCTATACCACCACCTCTTCTTTTCATTTCCTATTGATGCCATCGACACCTAACATGGTGGCTCCTCCCTCTTTTGCCGCCGCTACAGCGCTACTCATCATGACTGTTATCCTGAAGCCATCACCGACCATAGCATCTCATTGTCTCTGTTTTCTGCTGGATCTAACAACCATCCAGACTTGACAACCATCATCACACAACCCCCGCAGACACCACCTAGAGTAAAAAAACCCAACACCCTTTTTTTCCTCCAATCTAATTTTTTCTCTCTAAAAAACCCACCCCATTTAATTTTGTAATGATTTGCCCTAGTTGTTGTTGCTGAAAGCCAAATGTTAACGTTTACTGTTAAAACAAACACTTTTTTAATTTGAAGACTGGAAAGCGAAGTGTTAATGGTGGAAGGTGGCGGGTGAGGGTGGTGGTAATGGTGGATGGTGGGTGTTAGGTCAGGGAGGTGTTTATTATTTATTTAAATTATTATTTTTTTATCATTAATACAAGTAGGAGATCTAAAAAGACCAAACTACCCTCACATGACTTGCATGTTAAGGGGGTTAACAAAGAAAGTTAACGGAGTTTGTGCTAAATGTTGAAACCTGTATAAAAAACCATAGTGAAAGGTTGATCTCCGTGCAAATTAAACATAAAGGTTGGAACATGCAATTTTGATAAAACATAAAGGCTGATTTCTGTAATTTTGTCTAATAAAAACCCATACCACGAATATATATATATAGGATTGGGATCCTTTGAGAACCAGCTTGAGTTGCGAGAACCGTGAGAACTCCGACGTAAGATGTGAATTTTAATTTTTTTTACACACTGATGTAAAAATGGTTAACTCCCCTATAAAAAAATGAAAAAAAATTTATTTATGACGGTTTTACACTGGTGTAAAAAACCGGGCACACTTATGTAAACCACATAAGTAAATTAATATTTTATTCAATATTTTATTATGATTTATTTAACTTACAATCACAAATTCATTATTGAATAAAATAAGTGTGTGGTTATAAAGTTAGTTTCTTAGTTCTCTCAATTTTACCTTGTTCTTATTTTACCCTTTCCCTAAATGTGTGTGTGTGTGTATATATATATATAATTATTCTAGATAATTATATACTTCATTTCGTTAATTGTTCATAACTACAAGTTATTCGAGTTAAGTGGATTTAATGTTCGTTGCCCAAGGTGTAACTCTTACAAGTCATAGCTCGGTTAGCAACGTTGAGTTATCGAAACCGTAAATCTAAATGTAACATTCTCCTACTTGGACAGGCTTTGATAAAATCTTCAACGCAGACAGTCAACAGCGCGCTAAGTGCTCATGGTTTCTCCAAACAAGGTATGACACTTTAAAGTCATTAACCAATCTTCCTTGTTTCGGACAAGATAATAGACAGACTTATGGAAATCCTTGTCATCCATCCTTTTTGTGACAGACATCAACTGAATTAATAAGACATATCTTAAATTCACTCTCACATGGTGTTCAATTATTATTGTTCTCAATCAGGATTCATAATGGTCCAATCAAACACATAGCTACTTTGGATAAGGCCTTACATTTCACCAGTATCAATCAATGAGGGCGCCACGATATCTAACTGTTACATATAGTGTAAGAGTACAGAATCCCTTATTGATTACATACTATAGGTACATATTTCATATATGTGTCTGTAGCTTTCGGGTCATCAGTTATAAAGTTATGTTTGAAGATTTGAAGTTTGGTTCGGGATAACGAAGGGTCGAACCAAAATTATAAGTTTTGGTTCGGGGTGTTACAGGGTCGAATCAGTTGATTCAACCTCACGATGGGTCGAATGGAATTCTCTATATATAGATGTTAGTTATTGACGGTTATTCAATTAGTTAAGTTAGTGTGTGAGTTTTCCAGAGAGCCTAAACCCTGTCCAGATATACCTTTAAGTGTGTGTTTTCATTTAATCAAGTCTTTAACAGTTATAATCAAGTTAATGATTAATGAAAACTTTGAAAATGAAAATCTCACGTGTTTTGATACGTATTTTTTATCATTTTGCATGATCATTAGGGTTTCCGCACCTAGTGTATCAGTATTCGTGTTGATAAAACGTTTCTTGATCTAAATCCGGTCCTACAAAGTGGTATCAGAGCTTGTGCACAATCACATGATTGCAAATTGATAAAAATCTTTCAGATTTCTTATCAAAATCGTCAAAATCTTTGCTGTTGTCATAGAACTTTGATAAAACATGGTTTTTGAGTGATTTGAAGTTAAATTTGGTGTCGAAATCAAAAATTCTTTCACAATAGTGTTTCAAATTGTGTGTTTTTGCAGAAAATATGATCATGAAAACTGGACAGGTCGAATGGGTTTTTGATTTAGGTCGAATGAAACTTTTCACATCCCATTCGTGCTAGATTTTTGGTCGAACCAAGTTTAGAAAATTTCATTCGGACCAATTCATTCACATTCATACTTCAAGATTTTCATTCGTGCTCTCATTTTCCCATTCGTGATTTACTTTGTGTCGAACCAATTTCAAAATTTTTCATTCGTGCTAATCTTTAGGTCGAACGAGACTTTAGAATTTTGGTCCGTGCTCTCGATATTCAGAACAATTGAGAAATATTTCTAAGTGTTGATGTAGGGTCAAAGAGGATTGATAAGCCAGTATAAACCTTAGTCTTACATCCTCCGATTATTTTGTTTAACTGCTGATGTAGAAGATTACCAAGTCCCGAAGAGTAAAGAAACAGAAGTTCTGAAGATGAACCAGACAGACATCTGAAGAACAACTCCTGAAGACAAACTCCTGAAGGTTACTCATCAGAAGTTTGTCACTCATCAGCACTTTGATTAGAAGCTTCCCACCGCCTTAATCTTCAGCAATTTAGTATTATATTAGTATTCTTAAAGTCTTTGTTCAAGTTTCAATACTACAGCCTGTTGTAGTATTATCTTACATTATTTATAATCTTTTGATTACTTAGTTTGTATGTAATTGTCTGTCTATAAATAGAGGGGTTACTCCCACTATTTTAGATAGATCTGAATGATTCCTTCAACACTTTGAGTAGTTAACCATTTCAATTTATATTTGAGAATCATTCTGCATTTACTGTTATATTCATTTACTATTATTGATTCTCATCTTACTACTTAGTTCATTGATTGAGGGGGAGTAATAACTCCGGTTAAAAGTGAAACTTCAACTTGAACACTTTACTTATTCCGCTGTGCAATCTGCTTTGATACATTTATTACACAAAAGTGTTCATGAATAAGAACTGTTAAAATAAGTAACTGATCCAACAATTGGTATCGGAGCACTGGTTTATCTGATCAAATTCAATCTAACAAATTGAGAATTAGACACAGGTTCTTATTGATATTCAATATAAATTAAAAGTTCACTTTTTCAAAAACATCCATCACTTTAAGAAAATCTTGACAAATCATATTTCTTAAAAATGGATCCTCATAATACTGGGTCTGCCAACAAGCCTCCTATGCTAGTCAAAAGTGAATATAACATCTGGCAAAGGAGGATGGCACATACCCTTTCACAACAAAATACTAGGTGTTGGAAGTCTGTCATGTATGGACCCCATATACCATTAAATATTAGTCTTGAAACTAAAGTAGAAATTCCAAAGAACCAAAAGACTACACTAATGAAGATTTCCTAAAACTTGAGCTAAATGCTAAGGCATTCTCAATGTTGGCAATGGCTCTCCCAAATGAAATATATGTTGGACTTTTACACTGTGAAAATTCCAAAGAGTTGTGGGATTGCCTCAAAGAACAGTTTGGAGGAACAGATGAGGTGATTGCCAACACCAGGGAAATTCTTGCTCAACAATATGAAAACCCTTTACTCATGTTAGTGGAGAGACTTTAACACAACAATTTGAAAGATTCTCTTCACTAATTTCTGAGTTAAAGTTAAATGGTCAGACCTATACAAACTCATCTATGCCTCATAGATTTTTAAGGTCTTTACCAGAAAAATGGGAAACTTATTATATAGTTCTCAGATCAGGACCAGATTTTGACTCCCTAGCACTCACAAAAATACATGAGAGATTATTAACTTTTGAAAGCGAAATTAATCAAAAGAAAAAGTTACAAAACTCTGGTAAAACTGCTGATGACTATGTTCCAGGTAGTACAGCTCTTTTAGGACAAGACTCACCAACTTGTTCAAATGACTTTGGATCTTTTGATCACATTGACATAACTGCTGGGATCTCATCAGAAAGGTCATATCCAGCTTATGACAATGAAGAAAATAGTCAAACTGCTGATAACATGTGTTTTATAATTGATGATATAAAAAACTTCAGTAGTGATGACTTAGAAGAAATGGACATACTACACCAACTGGCCATGTTAACTATTAAAACTAACAAATTTTATAAAAGATCAGGAAGGAAATTTCCAGGACTGAACAGTTCAACAAAAGTTGGTTTTGAAAAATCTAAACTTAGATGTCACAAGTGTCAGAAGTTGGGACAATTTGCTAGAGAGTGTAGAAGCTCTAGCTTTAATCAACCACAGTCTGGAAATCATCAAACTCCAGTTATAATAGGAATTTTGGAACTCAGGGAAGTGCACATTTATACAGGCACAAGCTCCACAAATCCAATATGTGCCTCAGATACAATATGTTCAAATGCCTGCCCAACAACACAGCAGGGCCAACAACAAATGCCTTCCAATCCAGCTGCTCAACCTCCACTGCATCAACAACCCTCTCAACAAAGCTTATTCACTTCAGGGTATGTTTATTGGAGCAGTTTTCCTTTTGACACATCTGAATGCATTCCAGATGCAGACAACAAAGTCTATGACATCAACTGGGGAGAGCCTGGTAATGGCAAAAAGAATTTTGCCTCAATGGCTTTTAACATCTAAACTCCCGACATTCGGCCCTTAACTTATGATATGACCGAACCCTTTGTTAAATTGAGATAAACTTATGATGTATTGATGTTAAGCTATAATTACACACGAGTAGGTGCACTAGACATACTCACAAGCTACGAAAGATCCATATGCAATACACAAGCACACACACGACCATCCACACAGGAGAAATGCAAGTCAATAGGGCAACAAGTAGCCGATTTCATGGTTAAACATACATTGTTGCACATAACCAAAGCTAAGCTATATTTTGGGACACCCACAATCGAATTCCAATAAAAATTCACTCACACACTTTATGACACTTCGGTTATATGTGGGTGAACAAGAATAAACCATTTTGATTCCTTAAACGATTGGAAATGGAGTCCATAATGTGCTAAAGTTTTGGCTACACCATAGTAACATGTGTCAAGGAACCTTTAACATATGTTAAAGCCACCTTTTTTTCATTGAAAGACATAAACTTATGTGAAAATGATAGTTGGACATAAACCAATCACACGTGTTAGATTGGGAACAAATTACTAGCCCATGACGACATGTGGGACCTACTTTGTTCACAATAAATGCCACTTTTCCACAAAACACCGGAGTTTCAAGAATTACATGTTTTAGAAGGTAAACAGGAATCATCTAACAATTGCCACATGTACATAAACATGGCCCACATACACTAAACAAGGGTCCAAAACGTCGGGTGAGTAAGTTGTGCATTAAACAAACAAACCACTCACTATGTCCATAATGATCATAGGGCATCATTTGTTAGGACGATAGCCACTTCATTTTCCTGCCTTACCAGACTTTATTCTCAGACATCAGGTGCGTTTTCACGGCCCCATTTTACTATGTGGAACATGCTACAACTAGTATGTGGAACATGAGACATTTGGTTCATGAGCTCAACAGTCCTCGCACTTACATTATACTGTAACCATTAGCTATCAAAAGCCATGGAACACTTTAATAGATCTATTGGGTTGACACCTCCACTCTTGGTTAGTCGCTCTAAACTGGTTACATACAAAAGAGTGTTAGTATTCTACTATACATACATTGTCTTTAGTGTACAATGCGCGAAGCACAACAGTGAAGAGGTTTGGTTACGAGACTCATGGTTTTCACATTAATCATTCGCTTAGCTACCTATGATTGGTCATACACGGATTACACGAGCCTTTTACTTGTTACACTCAAACCCGTGAATTCACCAACATTATTGTTGGCAAATCATTTATGCATGTTTTTCAGGTAATTGTTGACGAGCAGCAGAGGTTTGAGAGAGGGGTTTGAACATACACTAGGTGGTATCACTTTGGATTGGGTTTTGTCAGTCCCATGATGTTTTAATTTCAAGTTCATGAATCCTAGACAATTTCCTGCTTTCAAAACAATGTTATGATGGTTTGAATAATTTTATGACAATATCCATCCTTTGATGGTACTTATTTAAATAAATTTGTGTGTTGCTTGAACCTTGTGCTTGAAAACCTTTCGAGGTTGCATTCCCGTGTTTCCGCCTTGACGGGGTGTGACAGATTGGTATCAGAGCATAAGGTTATAGCGAACTAAGATTCTTTTAAGTCAACTATAACCCCAAATATTTTCGAAATGTTTTCACAAAGTACCACACCATCTCGCCTTGCACCTCTCAAGTCTCAAGCTGGTCCACGATGACACATGGGTATAGTAGCTCCTTTATTTACACACATGTTCATTTACATATATATGCATGCATATGACAGAATCATGGCCATTACCATTGACCTCACTATTTTGTCCGACTTTGAGCCTGACTACTTGGTGGATGACACACCAGAGGTGGACCTTCCACTCACCCAGCCTGCCCCCATCCCTTACGAGCCCCTGACTTCCCCCATCATGGAGGAGGTTAGATGTCGGATTCTGAGATGGATGTAGACCCAGCACCCCTAGTTAGGCGTGTCTCAGATGATGACACCAGGATGATGTCCCACTTTCCCTTGCAGACACCGACGTTCACCCTCCGGTGGTCCCTTCCACTACCCCTACTGCCTCGAGCCTAGCTCCATCCTTTCGTATCAACTATACGGGTCGTACCCTCTAGAGGTACACTCCCCGTAAGAGGGTGCGACAAACTGTGGTCATTGCCCTCCCTGCCCGCCGACCCGTCCCTGACGGCGAGCCTGTTCTACCCAGTGACCCCGTACTGCAGTTACGCACCACGGAGGCACCCGCGCCGGTGTTCAAGCCATCACCGAGGTTGAGGAGGCGCTCCCAGGTCCGTAAGCGGCCTTACCTCCCCAGTCTCATTGGTGACCTAGCCCATCGGGACGAGTAAGACGACCACGAGGTGATGACGTTGGGAGAATTATCTGGGAGACCACTCTACACTGAGCGCGGAGTTATCGTGTCCCACGATGGGTAGCTTGTTGCTATGGGTGTACGCATCCGAGAGCTGGAGATACGTGCGGAGGAGGGTAAGCGAGGGAGGTTAGCGATTGCTCTGGGGAGAGCGGAGGCAGAGAGACGCATAGAGATCTTGAAGAGGAGGATGACAGAGATGACCCAGAGCATGCGGGACGCGATTTCTGCACTTGTCGCTACATTCCCATCTTCTTTCTTCTTCTTCTTCTTCTTCTTTTTCTTAGTTTATCTTGTGGTTGTACTTGATGTTACATTATATTATATGTTGCGCTGTATGTTTTGAACTACTGCGGTGTGACCGCCTATCAGGTGTACTATGTTTTATGGATATTTGGTATGCTATTTATTTATGTGCTGATCTGCTTATTCTCTTGTTTTGTGGTTGTGATTGACTCGCTATGCATGGTTATATTTGGTTGTTACATTTGTATGATTGACAATATTTGCAACATACGTGTCTTACACTTTTGATATGTGATATATTTGAAGGAACTCATGCATACCCGACAATCTGCCCGAACTAACGATAACGAACCACTACCAGCCACTCTCGCTGAACTGGCTATGGTAATTGCTGAGGCAATTGCTCGACGTGACGCTGCTCGAGCCGATTCTAGCGGAGGTTCTGGAGGTACTGGTCGCTGACGGGGAAGCGAAACGGATAACAAAGTTGAAAACCCTGTTCGGGGATGTTCATACAAAACTTTCATGGCTTGCGAACCATGGAACTTTTGTGGTACCGAAGGTGCCGTTGGGATTGTCCGTTGGATTGAGAAGACTGAGTCAGTTCTTGACATCAACGGTTGTTCTGAGGAGCAGAAAGTGAAGTACTCTACTTGCACTTTCCAAGATGAAGCACTCACCTGGTGGAATCTTCAGGTACAGAACTTGGGTAGAGACGCGGCATACAATCTTACCTGGGCCGATCTCAAGACTCTACTCATGGAAAAGTACTGTCCAAGGAGCGAACTGCAGAAGCTGGAGGCATAATTCTGGAATCTCTCGATGGTGTATGCCATTGTGACTACTTACACCACCCGTTCTCATGAGCTCTCTCGACTTGTTCCTCACATGGTCTCGCCGGAATATAAGAGAATCGAACGGTTCATTTGGGGTCTATCTCTTAAGATCCAAAGCATGGTCACTACATCGGTACCGCAACTATCCAGGCTCATGTTACTCTAGCCCACACTCTGACTGATGATGCTGTTCGTATGGGTTCGTTGAACTTGAAGGTTTGCAGTTGCTGGTGAGGGTTCTGGAGACAAGCGTAAGCGATCTGGCTCCAAGAAGGGAAAGAACTCCCCTCATAAGCGTCAAGCCTCTGTGAAGGTTTTTGCTGCCACTGCTGCTTAAGGGATATGGTACCAAAAGCTAGTAAGTATCATGCACTAATACTAACATATCACAAAACCAACTCATGCAAAGCTACGTCTGTTCTCACATGACGCTGGTTCTATGCCCGTTTTACGTCAGCGAAGCACCAAGCGTCCACAAATCAACGGATGCAAGGTCGGCCGCCGTTTTACGTCAGCGGATAACACGCGTCTACGACTCAACAAACGCATGCTCACCGCCCGTTTTACGTCAACGCAGAACAAAGCTTCCTCAGCAAGATAAGTAAACCTTCGTCGACACGACTGAAATATTCCTTTTCAGGGCAACATCGAGACACACACCCCATGGCAGTGTTGCGCTGGGCAACTGATCCTGACACAGCAGGCTGCCGTCAGAGTTCTCAACCAATCGAAGGCTGCGCTCAGCATGACACCCAAAAAGGAGGATGACGTGGCAAAACCCCAACCAAGATATCTCTCTCACAGAAGACTTTGGCAACCCCCACTTCTGTCAGGTTGTAGATAGAGGGATGATTACCCACCACCCAAGAGTAGCCAATAGGCGGACGCCACGTGTCCGCCGACCATCAGCGTCCACTCAACGAATGCCACATGTATCTTCCTCAGGATGATAACATACCCTCTTTCTCCTCTTTTTTAACAAAGCCACTTGCACCAGTTGGGCTTTAGGATTAGGGCCGAAAACCAAGAGACACCTCTACCTGGGCTGGGCCCCACCAAGGGTAGAGGATGGGTTGAGGAAGTCGAACGTCGAGGTACTAAAAAAGGAGGAGTCCCTTCTCCTTTTATGGGCATCCGATATTCACGAACACTTTCGCTGAATAGACTACTAGCACATCGTTCTTTTCCAACCTTTGTTTATTTACTAACGTTTAGAGGCTCGGCTATTCTAATCTGTTGTCTCTTAACATCCTTGGTCTTATCCTTAGACCCATCACGTTTTATAAACACCCCCTTTTTATAAACACCCCGTAGAATCAATACTAAGATCAGCGCTAACCCGGTGATCTAGGTTTTGTGTTTCTTCATTGGCGCCATCCGTGGCCTTACCACAATACTCTCTCATAAACAGCCCTGATCTGCCATTTTTTGCTTACAAAAAATGACAAACTCACCACCAAAGGTCTATACTCCCTCAGGGGTTTTCGAAGACGTAACCCCAGGGCCAAACACAGCAGGGGTTCATGATGATGACACCCAAGACAACATCATCCTCAGCCCCTGAGCCATAGACTTTGATACTACCAACGTACCACCTCCCACCCATGAGGAAATCGACACATTAAACAACGATTGGTATGAACGCCAAAAACAGTTGTTAGACGCACAACTTGAGCGTCGACGAATAACAGGCAAAGCCATCATGGCTTCAACGTCAAAAACCACTACAAGAACAATGGGGGAGGTCTAGGAAACCCATTATAGACTAGGCCCATGCAGAGCACAATCGGTTTGATGACTACGACGAAAGTTCCTCGGAGGACGACGCATCAAGAGACTACCACCATAGTCCATACTACCGCAAAGAGCGTCTCAACCGTTTTAACAACGATGCTGCTACCAACCTGTCACTGCCATACAGACCAACGGCATTCGCTGACAAGTCTAAATTTACTAGACGCATCTCGCAGGCACCAATACCACCCAGACAACACCTTCCAGCAAACGTCAAGTTATACGACAGCCTCAGAGACCCATATGACCACCTTGGCATATTCAACCAAGCGGGGGCCGTCATCGGATGGACCCTGCCCGTCTGGTGCCACATGTTCGCCAAAACACTTACGGGCGCGGCACGTGTATGGTTCGACAACCTACCCATAGGAAGCATCAAAAGTTACGAACAGCTGATCGAAAAATTTTCGCTACATTTCCGCCAACAGCGTTTCCACAAGCGCGACAAAAGCCAGATCCACCTCTGCAAGCGCAGGTACACAGAACCGTTGGAAGACTTCATTGTACGGTTCAACAAAGAAGCACTCCAGCTAGGAACAGGAGACGAGGCAACTCGAACCTCCTTCCTAGCAAATGTCAACGATGACAACCTATAGAACACCCTCCAGGGAAAACATTATATCCAGAATCTTGGGAGGAGGTCATCAGAATCTCCAAACTGTACGCTGGAAACCCAAAAACAAACCACCAGAATCAGCGCGGAAGTACCAGCAACAACTAAAACTGCAACACAACAATCGCTTGTCCGTCAGGAGCCGCATCTCAGGCTCCACCGACGAAGGCAAAATACTCCACATCTGGCGACACCAAAAACATAATCGACAGCAAATAGACTCGTGATCAACGCAGTAGCGGCTGACAAAATCAAGACTTGACTCCCCTTACTAAGACACCATCCCAGGTACTATCTCAAGTCCTGACAACCGGAGAGGTAACGTTTAAACTCCCAAAACCATGGGAAACAAATGTAAAAATGTCGATACCACCAGATTTTGTGATTTTCACAAAGATGTTGGTCATGATACGACAACTGCCACTGCCTCAAAATGGAAATAGAGGCTGCCCTCCGCTCAGGTAAGCTTACCAACCTCATCAAGAACGGCGCGCAGGCGCACGCAGAACTGAAGAACCTCCTAAACCAATCAAGGACATCAAAACACATCATGTTCGAGGCACCTTCAACAGACAGTGCCATCTGGTGTGAAGCAACAAGCGCAGACTCAACACAGACAGCGTCGCAACAACGTCCCAGCTACCGGGCGCTGCAACTAGTGCACACTGGAAAGAAGCCCAGGTCATCCTCCCGACAATACCAGGGGGAGCAAATTCAACAACCACACTCATCATCACAGCTTTGTTCGGTCACTATCACACATACAAAATGATGTCCGACAGGGGAAGCAGTTTTGACATCACGTACCAACAATGCTTTGACCAGCTCGATGATGAAGACAACGCGCGTCTTCAACTAGACGCACCCAATGCTGGCTTCTTCAACGAAGTCATTCATCCCCTCGGAAAGTTTGACTTTAACGTCACACTTGACGACGGGACCCACACTCGCTCGGAGACTTGCACATTCCACGTCATCCCAACCAACTCCTCATACGACATCTTGCTCGGAAGGCAAGGGTTAGCGAACTTTAACAGCACAGCATCAACCGCCCACCAGACTTTGGGTTTTCGAACAATCATGGGGGTCGCATACATCAGAGGTAACCAAGAATGCCTCATGACAACCGAACCAGTGGCTGTCACTCCACCGTCTAAACCAGTCGCCCCAGAAAACAAAAAATGGGTACTCAATCCTATCTATTCAGAACAAACCATCACTCTGGGATCAACTCTGTCACACCAGATACGCGTCCACATGAAACAATTACTAATAAAAAACAAGGAAATCTTTGTCTGGCAATCGTCCGACATGATCGGCGTCCCAAGGGATACAGCAGAACATCGCTTGGAACACCTACAAGGACGCATGACCAGTCGCCCAAAAATAATGCCCGTTGCACCCAGACAGGTCGATGACCTACTTGAAGCCGGCATCATCAGACGATGCAACCATCAAACATGGGTACCAAACCCGGTAATGGTCCTAAAAAAAGAACGGATCCTGGCGCCTGTGCGTCGGTTACAAAGATCTCAACAAAGCATGCCCAAAGGACCACTACCCATTACCAGAGATTGACCTGAAGGTAGACCCTTAGCGCCATTTAAATTTAAATGCTTCCTCGACGCCTATAGAGGATATCATCAAATACAAATGGCCTATGAAGATGAAGACATAACTGCCTTCAGGACGGACAAATGGGCTTATTGCTACACCAAAATGCTCTTCGGTCTCAACAATGCAGGCGCAACCTACCAACGCCTGATGGACCAGGCTATTATAAACCAGATCGACGTCAACTTAGAAGTATACGTCGACGATCTCGTTATCAAAAGCCGCGAGGAGGACACTATGCTACTGGATATACAGTGCACCTTCAATCAACTGCGCGACATCAAAATGAAACTTAATCCAGGCAAGTGTTCTTTCGTAATAGAAGAAGAGAAATTTTTGGGCTTAATCGTCACCAACAGGGGCTTTAAACAAACCCAGAAAAAGTTCAAGCCATCCAACGCATGCCTTCCCCCAACTCAATCAAAGACGTTCAGATGCTCATGGGCCGCCTAGTAGCCCTCAACCGCTTCTTGTCAAATTATGCATCTAAGTCTTTTCCTTTCGTTCATACACTTCGCAATGTACCTAAAAAGACACAGTTCCGCTGGACTCCAGAGGCGGAAGTGGCTTTTCGTGAAATGAAATAGTGTTTGACTTACTTACCGACTCTTACAACGCCTCTGCCAGAAGAACCTATGACACTATACCTATCCGCGTCTGACACCGCGATATGCGTAGTGCTTCTGGTTGAGCACAACAAAAGTCCAAACTCCAATCTATTACATCAGTCGCACACTCACAGGCGCAAGAAACAAGATACTCCACTATGGAAAAACTTGTTCTAGCGCTCGTACATGCATCCAGGCGTCTACAACGATACTTTCAGGGACATCCAATCCATGTCCTCACAGATTACAGAATCAAAACTGTCTTATCCAAACAAGAATTATCTGGCCGCCTAGCCAAATGGGCAATCGAGCTAGGCGCCCATACCATCATTTACAAGCCAAGACCAGCAATCAAAGGGCATGTTCTCGCAGACTTCATTGCTGAAATTTCATCAGAAAAAATAGAAGAATGCAAAAACGAACAGGACCCAAAACCAATTCCAGACTCCCGAGTAACATGGTCACTTTTCACCGACGGAGCATCCAATGAACAGGGCGTAGGAGCAGGTCTGCGCCTGGTTAGCCCTGACAACACGGAATTCACGTACGTTGTACGTCTTGAGTTTCCAAGTACAAACAACGAAGCAGAGCACGAAGCATTCCTCGCAGGCTTACGTCTGGCGGACAAGATGGGCGCCAGACATCTCAACGCCCACGTAGACTCGATGCTAATAGCAGGCCACATCAACGGTAATCATGATGCCAGGATCCAGTCATGGCCCAATACGTTGAACAAGCCAAGCTTCTTCTCAAATGATTCACAACATGCACGGTCGTTCACATTAACCGCAGCGAAAACAAAGAAGCAAACGCTCTCAGTAAAATGGCTTCCACAGCTTGGCCACACATGGCCAATGAGGTACGCATAAAAACTCTCGCCTAACCATCGGTTCCCATCAGACAGGTCAACCTAACATAAATAGGCGCTGGATCATGGATGACCCCTATCCAGTCATACCTAGCAACAGGCACCCTACCAACCCAAAAGGCGGAGGCCAGAAAAATCCAATACAAGTCCGAGCATTATCAACTCATGAATGGTATTCTGTACCGACGCTCCTACATGGGCCCTATCCTAAGATGCGTAGACTCCGCAAACGCCTCCTTCCTTATCAAAGAAATTCACGAAGGAATATGCGGCATACACGCAGGACCAAGAATGGTCGTCGCAAAAATTATGAATGCTGGATATTACTGGTCAGGAATGCATCAGGACGCCGCTAAAATTCTGCGCACATGCTTCAACTGCCAACAACATGCGCCCAATACTATGCGTCCAAATAACGACCTCGTGCGAGTCACAGTTGCTTGGCCATTCCAGAAATGGGCCATCGACCTTGTCGGCCCATTCCCAATGGCCCTAGGAAAAAATACAACATCTAATAGTCGTTGTCGACTATTTCACAAAATGGGTAGAAACCAAGCCATTAGCAGCGATAAACGCAGAGCACGTCAAGAAGTTCATCTGGAATTTATCATCTGCCGCTTCGGATTACCCATGGAAATCGTCACTGACAACGGAACTCAATTTGCCGACAGCAAAATAAAAGCATGGTTAACCAAAATGGGGGTCAATCAAATCTTCACCTCTGTTTCCCACCCCCAAGGGTGTAACATCCGGCCTCTCTTACCACCAATATTGTCCGCTTTGCCCCGATGGATTGCCCATCCAGAAGCTCACGGATTTGTTTTTGGTTGCCCTGGTGGAGACTTCCCAGGAGGTCACCCATCCTAGTACTACTCCCACCTGAGCACGCTTAACTGTGGAGTTCTCCTCTCATCCACTAACATTAAGCCCAAAACGCGTTGGTGATTTAAGAGGCTTTGGATTACTTATGAACCAAGGATCTCTCCTGGCCACGGCCGATGTGGGATTTGCCTAGGGTGTCGTACAATGGTCCATGTTAATCTTCTCAGAAATCAGTACTGTTACAATCACCCCCCCTTAGGGACTCATCGTCCTCGACGAGGTTTGCCCCACCATCCCGAACGACACAGGAGTGGCTCTGATACCATTTGTAACATCCGGCTTCTCTTACCACCAATATTGTCCGCTTTACCCCGATGGGTTGCCCATCCAGGAACTCACGGTTTTATTTTTGGTTGCCCTAGTGGAGACTTCCCAGGAGGTCACCCATCCTAGACTCCCACCTGAGCACGCTTAACTGTGGAGTTCTCCTCTCATCCACTAACATTAAGCCCAAAACGCGTTGGTGATTTAAGAGGCTTTGGATTACTTATGAACCAAGGATCTCTCCTGGCCACGGCCGATGTGGGATTTGCCTAGGGTGTCATACAATGGTCCATGTTAATCTTCTCAGAAATCAGTACTGTTACAAAGGGAATGGTCAAGTCGAGCGCATCCACAAATCACTTATCGAAGGAAATCAAAGCCCGTCTCGGCTCAAAACGAACAGGCTGGATAGATGAACTCCCACACGTCTTATGGGCGCATCGCACCCTAACAAAGACGAGCACTGGCGAGACGCCATTCAGCCTAACTTACGGATCCGAAGCTGTCATCTCGGCGGAGATCAGCTTTCCATCTCTTAGAGTTCTCAATGTGACGCAAACAGACAATGATAAGGAACTACGCCTCAACCTAGATCTACTAGACGAAAGACGCGAGGGGTAGCGATATGAGAAGCCAACTACAAAAAACAACTCGAACGCTACTACAATTCCAAGATTAAAACATGCGCATTCAACATCGGGGACTACGTCCTACGAGATAACAATGCTTCACAATATGAGCGTCCTGGGAAGCTCGCTGCAAACTGGAAAGGTCCATACAAAATTCAACAAGTACTAGGGAAAGGCGCATGCGCACTAGAAAGACTCGACGGTACACTTATACCGAGATCAAGGAATGTAGCGCAATTGCGCCCCTGTTACTTGTAATTTTACATGTTTTCTCTATACAGTTGCTCAACAAATTATCTTCTAAAAACATGAAGTTAATTCACTCTTCATCTCAGACGCTCACAACTATTATGAAAACATGAAGCTAATTCACTCTTCATGTCAGAGGCTCTAAAGACTCGTTAAAACATAAAACAGTTGCAAACAATGCTCACGACAACATTATCAAAGGAAAGCTTTTTTTCATATCAGAATATATACATCAACAAAAAAAAGAAAACAGATTACAAAAGAACAATTTATTGGGGAGGCTCATGCGCCGTCCCGAGCTACCCAACCCAGCCGCCTTGGCGGCCTCAAGTGCGGCCTTATCTGTAGCCTCCTTCTCTGCGCGTTCGCGCCCAACACGGTCCGACTCCCTCACCAAATTACTAAACCTTCCGATAGGGTCAGGATCCGCCAAACACTTCCCCCACTATCTGGATCATAGGAAACTCCATTTTATACAGCTTCTCTAATTGATCCAACAGCTCAGCCTCCGTGTTGGTATCTTGGAAAGGCTCATCGTCCATAGCGGCCCCATCCTTAGCAGCCAAATAAGCTATCACAAATGGATCACAACTAATAACACATGTTTATACCTCACTAACACATGTATGTAAACTACAAATATCATCATGTGTTAACACCTAATAATTCATGTTCGGGACTAATGGGAGCCAAATACATGTTGATATCGTGCACACAACTCATCCCTAGGAACATTCGTAACATACCAACGCCTAGCTAACCAACCCTATTATAACCGTATATATATACATATATGTGCACGTGTGTGTGTGTTTACAAGATAACAAACAATAGGCCTATGCTTACACATCTAGAAACAAGAAAAGCCGACACCTCCTACCTATATACACAAAAATGGATAGAACATGGTCATACCTTTGCAAAACACCAAGTCAACCCTTCCCTTTTCCTTCCTTCTTTTCGACTACACACGAACAACAACAACAACCTCCCAAATTCCAACTCACTTGAATAGAAAAAGGGTCTTTGTTATTAACAAACCACCTTCCAAGAACTTGAACCTTACCCAAAATGATGAGCTTTCTTTACCACATGTACTCGGCCGATGATGATGATCACAAAACAATGAGGAGTCACTATCATGGAATCTCCACATCTTATACAAAAATAGGCATGGCAAACCTCTACCAACACACTCACTAGGAGAAGAGACTTCCTATTTTAGGACACATCAACATCACATGGATCATCACACTTGTCTTGTACCTAGCCGATTACAACTAAGGTTTGGTAACACATTTGTTGTCAACTTTCACTAAATTGGATAACAAGACAACCATGATCACTTTCCCATGCTAGTCAACTACCCTCTAACTCCTAATCTACCTCACGATCGGCCTACATCAAGGAGAAGGCATGCTCTCTTAACAATTCACCAAATCAGATTTGAAAGCATGGATCATCACACAAACCAAGAAGCTAAGATTTTCCCTCTTTAATCTTTGTTCTCACCTTGGACAACCCCTATATAAAGAGCTTGAAACCATCCTCATTCCTTGCACCAAAACACTCACTACTTTCTTTACCTTGAACCTCTCGGCCGAAGCTTCCCAAGGAGGAGATCCTCATCTCTTTCTTTCGGCATTCATCCATACATAGGAGCTACACGGAATCAAGACACGACATTGGGGAATCGAGACTCAAACAAAGCTCAAGGACACTATCATCGATCCTTTCTTCCTTGGTATGTTAAAAACACTTCCCTCAAACCTTTGTTTATCTTCGGCACACATCTAAACTCTCGACATTCGACCCTTAACTTATGATATGACCGAAACCCTTTGTTAAATTGAGATAAACTTATGATGTATTGATGTTAAACTATAATTACACACGAGTAGGTGCACTAGACATACACACAAGCTACAAAAGATCCATATGCAACACACAAGCACACACACGACCATCCACACAAGAGAAATGCAACTCAATAAGGCAACAAGTAGCCGATTTCATGGTTAAACATACATTGGTGCACATAACCAAAGCTAAGCTATGTTTTGGGACACCCACAATCGATTTCCAATAAAAAATACACTCACACAATTTGTGACACTTCGGTTATATGTCGGTGAAAAAGAACAAACCATTTTGATTCCTTAAACGATTGGAAATGGAGTCCATAATGTGCTAAAGTTTTGGCTACACCATAGTAACATGTGTCAAGGAACCTTTAACATATGTTAAAGCCACCTTTTTTTATTAAAGACATAAACTTATGTTAAAATAATTATTGAACATTAACCAATCATTTGTCAGGATGATAGCTACTTTATTTTCCTGCCTTACCAAACTTTATTCTCAGACATCAGGTGAGTTTTCACAGCCCCATTTTACTATTTTTACATTTTATGGGGACAAACATGCTACAAATAGTACAATATCATTTTGGTGTGTATATCCTATCATGACTACCATGTGGAACATGAGACATTTGGTTCATGAGCTCAACAGTCCTCATACTTACATTATACTGTAACCATTAGCTATCAAAAGCCATGGAACACTTTAATAGATCTATTGGGTTGACACCCCCACTCTTGGTTAGTCGCTCTAACCGGTTACATACAAAGAGTGTTAGTATTCCACTATACATACATTGTCTTTAGTATATAATCGGCGAGGCAAAACAGTCAAGAGGTTTGGTTACGGGGACTCATGGTTTGCACAGTAATCATTCGCTTAGCTAGCCTATGATTGGTCCTACACGGATTACACGAGCATTTTACTTGTTACACTCAAACCCGTGAACTCACCAACGTTATTGTTGACAAATCTTTTATGCATGTTTTTTTAGGTAATTGATGGCGAGTAGCAGAGGTTTGAGAGAGGAGTTCGAGCATGCACTAGGTGGTATCACTTTGGATTGGGTTTTTTCAGTCCCATGATGTCTTAATTTCAAGTTCATGAATCCTAGATAATTTCCTGCTTTCAAAGCAATGTTATGATGGTTTGAATAATTTTATGACAATCCATCCTTTGATGGTACTTATTTAAATAAATTTGTGTGTTACTTGAACCTTGTGCTTGAAAACCTTTCGAGGTCTCATCCCCATGTTTCCACCTTGGCGGGGTGTGACAATAACGGTCCACCCCACACTTAAAATTTTTGCATAAATTTTAAGTGCAGAAATGGAAAAAAAGGCAAGAGAAACTAATACTCCCCTGACAGTGGCGAGTCCAACGGCGTGTGGTCAAAACCCACATCCTCAAAAGCAAGAACGTCGAAATGGCGGCTCCACAATAACAATTTGTCCTCAACCTGTCTTAAAATAAGTAGAAAAGAAAATAAAGTAACAAAGATAAATAAAACTATATCCTACGATAGATACTATCGCCGAGGCGTTAGCGGGTGGAACGTGTCCGGGCATGCAAAAGTAACAACCGTACATGCACAAATATCAATCAACCACAACAAATAAATAAAATGAAGATAGTGTTTTAAGTACACAAACCATCGAATCCTGTCAAGAATCACATCAAATCAACCTGAGAGGGGGAGAATCAAACTGAGCGGCTGCGGCGGGGCTGGTGTCTGGATCGGGAGCTGGAACCGGTGCAAGATGTCATATGCCTGGCGAAGTCCTCCCGAAATGATGTGAACTCTGTAGTGAGTGTGTCGAGCCTGTCCAGGGTGGTGCGGAGAACGCCTCCCACTGCTGGGCCTGACGACCTGTCTGGCCGCTGGTGGTGGTCCTGTTGATGCTCGGGTGGTCGGTCGCCTGACTGCAGCTGCTGATGACTCCGGTCTTCTGGCTACAGTGGCTGTGGAAGACTTTGCTCCTCCCATCTCTGCAACTCCTGTCTCCCCGTAAGCCTCCACGAATGCAGCCTCCTCATCCCAAAGGTTCTTCTTATTATCAACCAGCCTCAAAAACTTACCAAATGGCTTTACAACCCCCGTGTTCTTCATAACTATGGTGTCAAGGGGGCGAACCCGGTCTACGATAGTCAAACCGGCCATGGCCTGGAGGCTAAGTACCTCCAGAGAAGTAGCCAAGCGTGTGATGTATGGTCCCCCAAAGATATGACTAGAAGTTTTAGTGCCCCAACTCTTAGTGAAGAACTATGTCAATGCATGGGCTAGGTTGCAGTGTCTGCCCTCAATGATGCTGAAAAGATAGAAGATCTCTTGCTCATTGACTCCCCCAATGCTATCCTTTCGGCCCCCGAGTGTACTGGTAATAACCATATGCAGCCATCTGTGAAGTGGATTAGGAAAACTGGACCTCTTGTGTTTCCTTGGGTCATATGGAACCTCAAAATCAGTCCCCAAAGTTTTGTGGTTGAATGTCAGTAAGAAGGCGAGCTTAGGAATGCCTGCAGAAGTCTCTTGTTTTGTTATTAGAAACATTTGCTAAGATTTGTAATCTGTATTCGACTATGTGACTTATGTGTTTGATGAAATAAATGTCATTAGCATTTCTCATGTAAACAATGTTTTTGATCACCATGTTCGTCTCACCTCGTGTTTCCGCCTTAGGCAGGGTGTGACACAAGTCTTCAATAAGATCATGAATCACGTCTTTTAGCAATGTCCTTGAGCCTATCTAAAATGATTCAACCAAGATCTTCAAAAAATCAAGTCTTCAACAAGGTCTTCTTATAGTTCTCCATGGCTGCAAGAATGAACAAACTAATATTGACGGTTGTGGCTGAGGCACGTGTTCAACACGCTTCCCTTAAAACAGATTTCACGCCTCTACCAAAGACAATGTGTCTGTCTCCCATGGTACAACAGCTGAAGCAGTCTGTACTGCCGGAGAAGGCCATGCGCCCGAAGTTACACCGGGTAAAATTATAGTGTTAAAACTCGTGGAACAAATAATAATGGCAATGTGGTGAAATCAAGTATAGAAAAACTTATCTCTATAAGTTCCTAACATATGGGTCAAGTTTTTCTTCTTCTCAAAGAATTCTTGTATGGATCCTCTTCTTTTATTTTTCTTGTATTTTTTCCTAGTCTCAAATAAGGCACATAAAATAAATGGTAAAATGATATGGGAATGTGGATGACTTGAAGCATAAAATAAATAATTCCATTTCATTCATTTGATTTTAATCAGTTTATTTGAATTTGATGCATGTATACCTTAAAGGGTTGAATTTCTTTATGAATCTTCATTAAGCCACCGATTAATCTTTCTCTTTCGCTTGGTAAACGTACCGTCCCATAAACATTTGATATATTTGTTATACTCTGAATCGATTACCAACAATTGCACATTTTCATCATGAACATCCCGCTGCAACATGCGGGTTAGCGTCAACTCGTTTCTATACAAATTCCAATTTAATTCCATTTCATTGCTATACAAATTCCAATTTAATTTCATTTCATTGCGTGAAATGAACACTAGCTAAGTATATGAAAGGATTTAAAAGTAGTCTACAAATATGCTGATTAAAAGAAATATGGGGCTATGGAAAAATAGAACTCTATAAATTAAGATAACATTGTGTGCTAAAATCAAGGGAAACAACGATGAAAAAAACAAGAGAAACATTGTGGTCATTTGTGTCATGTGATATTCTTGTTATTAGAAAGATGATGAAATACAAAAAAAAAAAAATTCAAGTTTCATCGTTCTTGCGAGATGAACAAAGATTTTGATGAATATTTTTCTAGTAGCAGTTATATACAACGAGCTCCGTGCTACTTCACCCGGTTCAAAATATGTATAACAAAGTTTAGTTTGTATATAACTAATAAAAATGTTAATTTTTTTTATTTTTATTTAAAAAAATACTTCTTAGCCGTCGCTTCGTACTTTACTCAATATTTAAATGAGGATGACTCACTCCTTCAATCATTTGGAGAGCTCAATGTCAATTAATTATTCTATAACTCATAAGACTATATGGTGTGCTCCTCTTTTCCCCCAACTCTCCTAAGTGACACATCAACGCCACATCATTTCTCCCATTTTCTCCCCCAAATTTTGGAAATGGTATTCCCCATTCCCCCTTCTTTTTTTTATTATAAACTTTGATTAAAAAAAAGAAAAGAAAAAGGACCAATGAGAAGACACGGGGAGAAGAGGGAAAAAACCCCGAACTCACCGATTTTAGAATGGGGGTGGCGGTGTTCCCCTTGGGGGAAAAGGACACATCATCACCTGGATGATCTCCCCGAAGGCACACCATATAGTCTAAGCAACCTTTTTTCTTAGATTCATTAACTATTTTAACTAGTTGTATAAAATCACGTGCGTTGCGTGTTTTACAATCGAGATTTAGATGATGTGTTAATCAATCAATGAATTATACAATCGAGATTCTATTTTGGTTGTAAACGTTAAAAAAAATAAAGAAATCTACACATAAGGTAACACATGAAATTTGTAATGAAATTACATAAGATTATATTATTTATTTATTTATATTAATAATAGTATATAATATAATAAATTTTTGGAATAAAATAATATGAATAAAATAATATTATATAATATATTAGTAGTATATAATATAATAAAGTTTTTGAATAAAATAATAGTATATAATATATTAATAGTATATAATATAATAAAGTTTTTAAATAAAATAATAATATAAATAAAATATTAATATTTTTACTATTCATTTAAGTTACTATTCAAATAAGTTGTATCTATAATAATAACTAGTTGTATAAAATCACGCGCGTTGCATGTTTTACAATCGAGATTTAGATGAGGTGTTGATCAATCAATTAATTATACAATCGAGATTCCACTTTAGTTGTAAACGTTAAAAAAATAAAGAAATCTACACATAAGGTAATACATGAAATTTGTAACGAAATTACATAATATTATGTTATTTATATTAATAGTATATGATATAATAAAATTTATGAATAAAATAATATGAATAAAATAATAATGAAATTACGTAATATTATATTATTTATATTAATAGTATATAATATTATAAAGTTTTTGAATAAAATAATATGAAAAAAATAATAATATAGTTAAAAAAAAGTTTTTGAATAAAAAAATATATAGTTACTATTCATTTAAAGTTACTATTCATTTAGTTTGTTTATTAATATTATAATAATAATATATATATATATATAATATATATATATATTATACAATAATAATAATAATAACTTATAATAAAAGAATTGAATATTAATGAGGTGGCATTCAATGGAGGCCTCAACCCTCCTTTGAATGTGCCACGTGGCAAGTTGAGGTGAGAGTTTTTAATTTATTTTTTTATTTTGTTTTCATCCATTCTCCCACACTTATCTAACCCTAATCTCTTTAAAAATTTAAAAACAAATTTAAATTTTTCTCTTTAATGTTTTCTGCCATCATTTTTAAACGTTAATATCTTTTATATACGAGATTTTTTAAAGAAAAAATTACACCATATTAACGAGCGTTTTATTATCTTTCCAACGAGTACCATAGTGCTATATAAAAAACGGAGAAAAAAACGACTATTTTTTATGGGGTTTCGTTCATACAGGAAAAAAAACACAAAGTGTTCAGGTTATTCATTACTCGTGTTTTTTCTTTTAAACCAGGTTCTTATATACAATGTTGAAATTTAGCCCAATCGCCATGCTATCATTGGAATTTTACTCTTCTAAAGATGGATAGGTATACTTCATCAAGAGAAGTTAGGAGAAAGATTCGCGCAACACTGCAACACATGGTGTCACCTTATCCTAATCTCTTTAAGAATTTAAAAATAAATTTAAATTTTTCTCTTTAATGTTTCCTCCCATCATTTTTAAACGTTAATATATTTTATATATGAGATTTTTTAAAGAAAAAAATTACACCAAATTAACGATCGTTTTATTATCTTTCCAACGAGTACCATAGTGCTATATAAAAATCGGAGAAAAAAACGACTATTTTTTATGGGGTTTCGTTCATGCAGAAAAAAACACAAAGTGTTCAGGTTATTCATTACTCATGTTTTTTCTTTTAAACCAGGTTCTTATATACAATGTTGAAATTTAGCCTAATCGCCATGCTATCATTGGAATTTTACTCTTCTAAAGATGGATAGGTATACTTCATCAAGAGAAGCTAGGAGAAAGAATCGCGCAACACTGCAACACATGGTGTCACCTTATAGCAAGGTTATTTTTTTATTTATTTAATTACAAGAGTAATAATTATTACTACTAGTATTAGTATTATTAGAATGGTTATATTTTTCAACTTCGGGACACTTCCGGAATAAAAGCTAGTTATTAATATAGTATAATGAAACATATTAGGAGTGTTATATATTTAGTTTTTTTGTCTCCACTCATAATCCAAAAAATTATTTCCATTGTTAGGCCGGTGGGTTGGCACCAATGGGTTGTCCCTGGTCGGTACCTCCAAATATTCCTTATACATCAAATTCATTAGTCGCCATTTAAATTGATTCCAAAAAAAAATATATGTGAAATAAAAAATGATGCCTATTATTTTATTTTATGTACTTTTCTTGTTTTCAAAATGGACACTATATTTTTTTTTTGAGAGTAGTGTTTCAGCGGTAAATCCCGTATTGCAAAGCGACCACTGCCCAGGATCGAATCCCATAAGAACCACACGGGTTTCTCTTTTCAAACCCAATGGTTATTTTTTTGGTGGAACGTGGGAATCGAACCTGAGACCAAACCCGGGCAGGAACCCTCCAAGGAGGTAAACCTTCCCACCTCAAACCAGCTGGGCTGGAGATCATTGGCCAAAATGGACACTATATAACCTTTTGTTGAAGGAATAGGAACTCTCAAGTTTAGGTTTTAATCAAGATAAGCGTACAATTTGATCTAAAACAGTTAATAATGGTAAGGTTGGCATTAGGTGATTTTGGTGATTCTTTTAGTGCCAACTCACTCAAGTCTTATTTGGCGGAATTCATTGCTACACTTCTTTTCGTGTTTGCGGGTGTTGGATCAGCTATGGCTTATGGTTAGTTAATTATTTTAATGTAAGAAATTTTGTGTATCAAATCACATGCTTATAATATGAACTAACCGCCTTTATGCAATTCAATAGGTTCATATTGATGTATCTATACACCAAGTTCACTAAACTGAAATTATACATTTCTTATTTTATTTTTCGACATGAATGAGTTAATCTGAGTTATAGGTTTCTATGTAACAAATGCAAGCTATTCTAACATAAATTTTGATATGAACCTTTATAGGTAAGCTCACAGCTGATGCGGCGTTAGACCCTGTTGGACTAGTAGCTATTGCCGTGGCTCATGCTCTTGCATTATTTGTTGGAGTCTCAATGGCTGCCAACATCTCAGGTGGCCATTTGAATCCAGCTGTCACATTTGGATTGGCTATTGGTGGCAACATCACTATCCTAACCGGCTTGTTTTATTGGATTGCCCAATTACTTGGTGCCATTGTTGCTTCATTCCTTCTTCAATTTGTAACTGGTGGACTGGTATAGCTCATTTATCTTTAGGAATCTTGTTAATTGTGATTGTCTTCTTAATTAAAGTCTTTTTATACTATAATATTGAATGTGGAATGTTTTATTATTTGGTAGTCGGTTCCAACTCACGGAGTTGCAGATGGCTTGAGTGCTATCCAGGCAGTGGTGTTTGAGATCATCATAACATTTGCTCTAGTGTACACCGTTTATGCGACTGCAGCTGATCCGGAAAGAGGCTCACTCGGTACCGTTGCACCTATTGCAATTGGGTTCATTGTTGGAGCTAACATCTTAGCTGCTGGTCCATTTAGTGGTGGTTCTATGAACCCTGCTCGATCTTTTGGACCTGCGGTGGCTAGTGGCGACTTCTCACAGGTTTGGATTTACTGGGTTGGACCACTTATCGGTGGAGGTCTAGCTGGACATCTCTATGGTGATGTATTCATTGGATCACACGATCCACTCCCCGCCTAAGAAGACCTTCTTTATAAGTTGTAATGGTCAATTGTATTTCATGTATCTTTCAAGGTTAAATTTGTGATATCCTCTTTATTTTGGGATCATTTTAAGAACTATGGAAGGTAAAGGTTCAGTTTTGATGAGATAGTAATATATCTCATTCTGTTCTTAATGGACATCACATAATCTCAAATTTGTGCCTATATCTTCCGTTGGTAAACGTTGAGCTTGTAATCTTGAGATGTGAATAAGTCGTCTTTATATCCCAATTTAGTTCTCTAATATCGACTTTACAAATCATGCACGACACAAACTTTTTATCTTCTCCAAGAACTCATTCATAAACCAATATAAAGGTTTTAAGCAAAGTCAGAATACTTCGCCCACTCGAACAATCAAGCGCCTAAACTCCATGCCACTAACACCTAATGTTTCGGACAAACCACCATTGTCAATTGAAAAACATATCAAAATGCTTTTTTTATTTTAAAAAAAAATAATAAAAAATTCTTTAGGGAATGGGTTAAATTGATAAATTTAATCTAAGTTAAAAACATACAAGTTAACCAAATTGTATTCAAAATGCATAAAAACCTTCTAAATTCATTCTTTACTTAAATATAAGATTTTCACTGTACTAATATTGCTTTGTTATACATCAAATTGTATAAATACAAATTAAAAAAATAGGACAAGAAAATAAAAACCGTTTGTCGGCCCAAACCCGTTTAGACTGTGTTGGAATTTTAGAATAGTGAATGAAAATTTAATTTAAAGAAATTATTAATGTGGTAAATAAATGAGAAAACTTTTGAGAGGAGCTTTTCTATAACACTTAATTGGTTTAATTAGAGTTTTAAGTCTCTAATTAAGTGACTAATAAATTGACATCTTTCACCCATTCTCAACTCTTGTATAATTAGTAGGCTATGTGCCTTATTTGATACTAGGAAAAAAATACGAGAAAAATAAAAGAAGAGGATCCATACAAGAATTCTTTGAGAAGAAGAAAAACTTGACTCATATGTTGGGAACTTATAGAGATAAGTTTTTCTATACTTGATTTCACCACATTGCCATTATTATTTGTTCCACGAGTTTTAACACTATAATTTTACCCGGTGTAACCTCGGGCGCGTGGCCTTCTACGGCAGTACAGACTGCTTCAGCTGTTGTACCCTGTGAGACAGACGCGTTGTCTTTGTTAGCGGCGCGAAATCTGTTTCAAGGGAAGCGTGTTGAACACGTGCCTCAGCCACAACCATCAACATTAGTTTGTTTATTCTTGCAGCCATGGAGAACTATAAGAAAACCTTGTTGAAGACTTGATTTTTTGAAGATCTTATAGATAGGCTCAAAGACATTGCTAAAAGACGTGATTCATGATCTTATTGAAGACTTGGTTTGAATCGGTTAATTTACATTTGTTGTATTTCTTTTTATTTTTGTTTGGATTTGTATATGGTGTGTGTACTACGATTTCCCAAAATTATATAAAGAGAGTATCTTTATTATTTTATTAATATTATTTTAATAAAACCGTGACCCATGTCCTACAGACTGTGTGAATGTTCCATCAAAACTTTGTATGTCACATGATATAATGAACTTCTGAAAGCTTATATATGGAAATTCAAAGGCAACTGTCTTGATCTTCTCATGGTAGAACGCCTGCGCGCAGCTTACAATACTAATAGGATTTGGTTGCTATTGTTTGTATGAAATTCTATCCTTGTGTGAAACTCTCTCAACCTGCAATGCCAAACATAAAATTAAAGTTCCCCTATTTCTTGGAGTTAAAACAAGCACATGTATGTACAATCTGTTGGATAATCTGACCATCATCAAGCTCTTCGGCCACAAAGTGGATTGTGGCACCAACATATGTAAAATCTAAAGAAGTTATACTTCATATTTTATTGATGTGTTCTAAGTATCTATTCTCATTATCTTTAAGCTATACATTACATAGAATCAGGCCCATCATAATTGTACAAACCATAGTTATCAAAGGCGCTAGGCGCACTCAAGGCGCATAAACCTCACCTAGGGCCGAGGTGCAGGGCGCAAAAAAACGAAGAACTTAAATAAAATAATTAAAAAATCAACAAAGAACACAAGTAAAAGTATGTTATGCGTTAAAAAAATAATACTATAATAAAAGAAACAAAAGTTATTATATAATATTTAATATCTCCTAATTGGTATCAAAATTTTTATGTATTAGTGTATAAAAGTGTAATTCTAGCTGGAATATAGCCATAACTTAGGGTGCGTTTGGTTCGCATGAGTTGAATGGACTTGGAATTTGAATTCCAACTCTTGAGGTGTTTGGTTCATTGAATTTGTTGGAATTGGATTTTCAATTCCTGTGTTTGGTTGATAAAAGAATTGGAATTGAAACTTGGTATGAATTCTTTGAAATTCCTTTAACTAAGAGAATTCAAAATCCTTCCAACATTATAAAGAATTCAAGTCAATTTATTGGAATCTTCGACCAGTTGACGTCGTTTTGACCCGAACTGATTCGGACCGTCCCGTTTCGACGCGAACCGTTTCGGACCGTATCACTTTCGAACGGTACTGTTTCGACCCACACCGTTTCAAACCGCATTGTTTTGGCCTGTAGTGTTTCGACCCACACCATTCTGAAACGTACATTTTTGACGCACACCACTTAGACCGGAACTGTTTCGACCCGTACCGTTTCGGACCGAGCCGTTTAAACTCGAATTGTTTCAGACCGTACCATTTCTGGCCGTACCAGTTTCGACCGGTACCAATTTCGACCGGAACCATTTCGACGTGCATCGTTTCAACCCGAACCGTTTCAGGCAGTACCGGTTTTGACCGGTACCGTTTCAACCCACACCGTTTCGAACCACACCGTTTCGGCCCGTAGCGTTTCGACCCGCACCGTTTCGACCCGTACTGTTTCGATCTAAACCTTTTCAACCCGAACCGTTTCGACCAGTACCGTGTCAACCCGTATTGTTTCGACCCATACAGTTTCGACCCATATCGACCCGAACAGTTTCGACACGTATTGTTTCGGGTCGAAACGGTGTACGTTAAAACGGTACGGGTCAAAAAAGTTCAGTTCGTACGGGTCGAAACGGTGCACGTTGAAACAATACGGGGCAAAACGGTATAGGTCGAAATACAGGTAGAGGCGCGAAATCTGTTTTAAGGGAAGCGTATTGAACACGTGCCTCAGCCACAACCGTCACCATTAGTTTGTTCATTCTTGCAGCCATGAAGAACTATAAGAAAACCTTGTTGAAGACTTGATTTTTTGAAGATCTTGGTTGAGTCATTTTAGATAGGCTCAAGGACATTGCTAAAAGACGTGATTCATGATCTTATTGAAGACTTGGTTTGAATCGGTTAATTTACATTTGTTGTATTTCTTTTAATTTTTGTTTGGATTTGAATACGGTGTGTGTACTACGATCCCAAAATTATATAAAGAGAGTATCTTTATTATTTTATTAATATTATTTTAATAAAACCGTAACCCATGTCCTACAATCTAAAAACAGATTGTAACTACAATCTTAAAACCTTTTTTATGAGGATTTTGGGTTCACAAAATGGTTTAAAATAAAAAAAATAGAGATTTTTATATAATCTTGTAAGTATTTTTTTTTTTTTTTGGGGAAATATGTATGTAGTACAACTTGTTGGGTTTTGATTTATAAAAATTGTGATATAATGTTAAATCCTACACTGTGATACAAAACGAATGGTATTTTAATTCAACCATTTGGTTTTATAACGATCTTTAATCGTTATTTTTCTAACATGTGTGTTAGACCGGGTTTACTGGTGTAGACCATACGTTTTTTGTAAACGTTGAATTCCATAACGTTCGCGTAGGACTTTGTTTATTTTATAAACAATACGTTTTTTTTAAACGTTTCATTTCTTAACATGTGCGTTAGAAATGATTATATTAGATAAAATATATTGGTTTAAAACGTTTGTCTAAACGTTACGTTCCTTATAAAGGGTGTTGAAAATAGTTTATTTTGATAAACTAATAAGCCATATAATGATTTCTGTAATCATTTATTTATAATGAGCATGTTAGAACCGGTTTATTTTATACAAACCGCTAAGTGTTATAACGATTTTTGTAATCGATGATTTCTAACTAGCGTGTTGGAAAGGTCTTTTTATATAAATGGATAAACATATAATGATTTTTGTAATCATTTATTTCTATCGAGCGTGTTAGAATTTATTTATTATATATAAACTGTTAAGTTTTATAACGATTGTGTAATCGTTTAATTCTAACGAGCGTGTTAGAGCTAATTTATAACGATTTTTGTAACCGTTTATTGCTATCGAGTGGGTTAACGATTTTTGTAATCGATGATTTTTATAACGATTGTGTAATCATTTGTCTTTTAACATGTGTGTTAGAAATGGCTCATAAAAACCACTGATATAAAATAAAAAAAGGATGGTAATAGTTTTTTTTCTAACTTGTGTGTTAGAAGTGGTTTAATATTATGAACCATGTGTGTTTAAAATATTTCGTATAGAAGTTTTAATACTTCTAAATGTGTGCATTAGAACTTGTTTTAGTTTTCTAACATGCGTGTTAGAAAACTTTTATCGCTGATACGAGCTTAAATGCGATCTTTTTTTTTGTTGAACGGTGAACTTCATTAGAAAAGGCAAGTCCTCAAAGCGAGGACCGCCTAACAAAAATGCTTAAATACGATCTATTTTATGAAATGAAATATTTGGAAATATTTCATGTAAAAAAAAAGATGTCTCTAATGTGCGCACTAGTATATCATTAAAGTTCTAACATGTTTGTTAGAACGAGTTTATTTTGTAATCCACAATGACTAGGAAAATGTTTTATGTAAACATTTTATCTTTCTAGTATGTTCAATAAAAAATGGATTCTTTTATGGATTATATCATTGGAAAACGTTTTACATAAACGTCCAATTTTATAACGTGCGCATTATAACATGATTTTTTTCTAACATGTGTGTTAGAAACCGTTATAGTAGATGTATTAAACTGAAACCATATAAAATAGTTTGATATTTTGGGTTTCGGTATACGATTTCATAAACTCGTATTGATATTATAAATATACTATATTGCTAAATTAAGGAAATGTTTTAGAATGATTTAAAAACAAGTTTTGCATAGTTTTGATAATTCAAACAGTTCCTTACTTTTGCTAGATGTAGCATATGTTGAACCAAAGTAGTGCTCTCATTGACACTATATGGCGGAAAACTACTTGGTGTTGTTGTGAACAAGATTAATTGTTCAAGCTTTACTACTTAATTGTAGACTTTTTAACGACTTGGTGTTGTTTTGAACAGATTTGTAACTGTCCAACATTAAAACTTCACGATCAAATGAGGAACTTGTACTTATAAGTGCATAGAGTTCTAAAGACATGTTACGAGACGATATCGTTGTGTTGATTTTGATCGGATGACAAAAGTGTTGAAGATTATAACACTATGAGATTTGATGTGTAGATATGTCTATGTATCTGTTTAAACTTTTAAAGTGTTTTGCACCTTTTGATTTAGTTTCCAATGTATATTATTATTTTGTGTTCAATATCTTCGGATAACACATGCAATTTTTTACAAAGAAATAAATCAAAGGTTTGTGACGTATAAAATGTTTTTTAAGAAATACTTATAACGTCAAATATACAATGTTTAAAGATCATTGTTATAAACTGATAGCACATGGAAAGGATTGGGCATAAATAACTTAAAAGTTATTGCATTGGCTAAAAGTCAGAGACGAGACATCAAATGTTTAACCACATCATGAGAGAATCATGAAAGAAAGTGGTGAGTGTATTGATATGAAATACACAAGCATGTTACAAGTCGACATACTTCATTAGAAGTTATCATGGAAATTAACAAGGTTGAATTTGGAAATGGATGACATATTGATATGTCTACCACCTTTAAGTTGTTACAAGTGTGTAGATGTTTTAACTTTAAAATTGGTAGAGTGCCCTAGATATACATAAACTTAAAAGAAAACGACAAGGTATGGCACTTAAAGACACAATTTTGAAGTCACTTTGTTGAGTGTGAATCTAAGTGATTTCATATCAACATAAAATTGATTGTACACTTATACTATTCATACCTTTTGTGGGTGATGAATGTGTTCACCAAAGTTACTCGAGATAAGACTTATAGTCAAGTACTTATGAGTTAGTGATGAAGCCTTCGAGATTAAAGGCAAAAATGCTATATTCTTAGACTGAATAATGAAAATGCATGTTTATGTAGCATACATATGAGACTAGATGAAAAATAAAATCTCATGGTCATGTCTAAAATAAGAATGAATGTTTCTAAAAGATAATGAGTTTATATCTTAAGGCTGTGAAGAATCAGAATGATGCATCTTCTGTTCATCTGCTAGAGTATTGTAGTCTAAAGCATGCTAGACTAGTACATGTTAATTTACATGCTCTATGGAGATTAAATTAACTTTAAACATTCAAAACATAAGATGGCATGAGAATAAATTTGGTGGATAACAAAGTCTAAAAGTATAAATTCATTAAGTCTAACGGAATAACTCGAGAAAAACCGATTAACTAAATCATTGATAACGATTGTAGCCGGTTTTCTAAGTGTAGTGATGAGAACTCATACAACCGTAAGTGTTGGCATCTCACGCTAAGGCATATGTTGCCTTGTTTAGATTTAAAACCCCTTGTGTACAAGTGTAATATGAGGTGAATAATCTACTCGAATGACTTCATTAGCAAAATGATGTAGATATTTGTTATCTAATCAAGGTGTCCAGTAGTCATCGTGAGTAATATTACTTAAACTTGATCAAAGTGCAAGTAATGTGGGGGAGAGATCCATTTAAGGAACAACCATGGGTTTGTAGAAATGGTGTTTGAGGAGTCTCTCAATCCATATAAAAAGATGACATATCTTTACCTTTATCGTGTGTTGGATTGTTTCAATCTAATAACGCTTAAATGTGTGTGGGGGGGGGGGGGTAACTTGCATTTGATAATATGGAGTTAAAAGTTGGCAATAAAGGTTATGGTTGTAATGATTTGTCTGGTTGTTTAGACTCGGATGTCAACTAGAATACACAATGGTCATAAGGAGTTAATCTGGTTGATTAGACTCATATGCCAACTTGATAAGGAGTCAATCTAATTGATTAGACTCAGATGCCAACCGGTTTGATATTAATGCCTGATGATTGAGCGTACCGGCCATATGCATAATGAATACGTGTTCATATTGAAATAAGATTTGTTGTATTCTAAAAAGAAGACGTTATAACTAGATCAAAGTTTAAATCATCAGTTATAGTCTTACGAGTTGACAATAAGGCATGAACGACTTGCAAGTCAATAACACGTTAAGTGGTCTCAATTGCAAAATTATCAGTAGTGACTTGACGAAGTCAAAGATAATACTCCCTCCGTCCCATTAGAAGTGTCTTAGTTTGAAAAACACAAAGTTTTAGGCACATTAAATGATTGCTTTTTTAGCTTGCCAAATGACAATAATACCCTTGTCATATGTGGGTCCATCATATTCTTTGTTTATTTTAGTTGTGTTTTTAAGGTTAAATTTGGAAGTTGGCTAATAATTTTTTAAAGTGGACACATGAAATGAGACAAATAAAAAAGGGAATATGGACACTTCTAATGGGACGGAGGGAGTATTATGGATCCAAGAACCTGAGGGTTGATGAGAGATCAAGTTGTGGAATGAGACTAAAGCCCATAGAAAAAGGCATGTGAAGGAAACATGCCTTAGTTAATTGGAGATCCCAAGATCTAAGTTCAATAGGACAACTAATTCACTTGCCTAAGGGTGGCCACTGTAGGGGCATGTCTAATATGTGTAAGCTAGTATATATGGTTATATATATATACTAGTGGGGTGCCCGCGCGTTGTGGCGGGAAGCAACATTTATAATGGTTCCGTTAAGCCATAATCAATTAACCAAAATATTTGTTTTGGTGTGTTGCATAATCATTAGCGGAGCTTGAACTGCATTAACAACAATCGAAACATTCGAATCCTATGTGCTAGAGGAAGTGCAAGCACATGAAGATATACATAGCAATAATTGTGAGAAACGCTAAGCAAAAAATTAGGGTGATCATGAGAAACTGGGATGTTACACACATAACGACAAACCCTAATTGTAAACACATTGATGATTGTCCGGAAATACATGATCTAACCTGAAATTGTGAAACAGTGTTAATTCAACGTTTATAAAGGACATATACGTTGGTTGATTTTAGGTCGTTTTCGTTTTAGTTATTACTTAACCCTAATATATTAAGAATGAAAAAATTATGGACGTTTAAAAATGGTGGAGGTAGTTGTTAAAATAAGGGTGCAAAAATGTAATTACTATTTAAGTAAATAAAATTTGAGTAAAGTTGAGGGGACAAACGTGTAAGTATATTGTATAAAAGACATATAGTGTGTTGTACTCTAAGCAATTATAATTGTAAAACTTAAATATTAAGAGGTCATTGGGAAATACATTATAATATAGTATAGATATTATAGATTGGTTATTACTTAACCCCAACATATCATTTTAATTTAAAAAAAAAAAAACTATAGCAATACTATACTCAAATTAAAAATAAGAAAATGCTCGTTTATACAGTGTAATAATATTAAGAAAATATTAACGTGTAAAAAAGTTATGGACATTTAAAATCGTGGGATAGTTGGTTAAAATAAGGGTGAAAGTATAATTATTATTTAAATAAAAGGAATTGAGTGTTTTGTAAGTAGTTAACATATGCATTGTGTTTTGTACTCTAAGCAATTATACATGTACAACTTGAATTTTAAGACATCAATGGGAAATATATTATAATAAAGTTTAGATGATTTCAGTTCATTTTTTGTTTTTTTTCTTTTGTTCTTGGTTCGGTTATTGCTTAACCCTAACATATTTTTTTTTAAATTTAAAAACAACAGCAATACTATACTCAAATTAAAGAGAATAATATGCTCTTTTATACCGTGTAATAATATTAGGAAAATATTATCGTCTGAAAAAGTTATGAACATTTAAAAATCATGGGGTAGTTGGTTAAAATAAAGATGCAAAAGTGTTATTAGTATTTAAATAAACAGAAATTGAGTAAAGTTGATGGGACAAATATATAAGTATTGTATAAAATTATAATATAGTATAGATAAATAAGGGGGAAAGTGTAACTTATAAGGGGTATATGTGCAAGTTATGTTTGAAAAGACATAAATGCCCTTAAAAAGTAGTTACTACATGCATTATGTGTTGTACTTTAAGCAGTTATAGTTGTATTACTTAAAAATTAAGAGGTTCTTGTAAAATGCTTTATAATATAGTATGTATATATATATATACATATATCCCCCAAACTATAAAAGGGTGTTTAAATATATCCTTGTCCATTCCTTTGACATTCAGTGACAAATTGTGAGGCTAAGAATAATATATGGTAAATGATGTGGGTAAATCATGGTAACCATAATGCTTTTAATGGTTTGAGGAAAATCACCTATGTTAGAGAAAAGTGGGTTCGCTTCAAATGGAATTGAGGGCACAATTCCTAGAGCTCTCGCGGAACCAGGAAAGTGTTCTAGGACCATTATTGGACACGAAAGTGAGGGGATGGCCTAGCTAAGGAGAGTATTGTGTGAAGTATACTGTCGTCAACATAAACGGGGGTTTGTTCAAGGACATCGCGTCTACAAACTGCTAGGAGGCTAAGTATGCTTCACAAAGGAAGGTTCAAAGCTAAAACCTACCTATCCTGCAATACTTAACTGTCGAGATTGCATTGAAAATTTTGTGTGTTTTGATCAATCTACATTCATGTGGGGGATTGTTGGAATTTTAGAATAGTGAATGGAAATTTAATTTAAAGAAATTATTAACATGGTAAATAAATGAGAAAACTTTTGAGTGGAGCTTTTCTACAACACTTAATTGGTTTATTTAGAGTGTTAAGTCTCTAATTAAGTGACTAATAAAGTGACACCTTTCACCCATCCTAGGCTATGTGCCTTATTTGAGACTAGGAAAAAATACGAGAAAAATAAAAGAAGAGGATCCATACAAGAATTCTTTGAGAAGAAGAAAAACTTGACCCATATGTTGGGAACTTATAGAGATAAGTTTTTCTATACTTGATTTCACCACATTGCCATTATTATTTGTTCCACTAGTTTTAACACTATAATTTTACCCGGTGTAACCTCGGGCGCGTGGCCTTCTCCGGCAGTACAGACTTCTTCAGCTGTTGTACCCTGTGAGACAGACGCGTTGTCTTTAGTAGAGGCGCGAAATCTGTTTTAAGGGAAGCGTGTTGAACACGTGCCTCAGCAACAACCATCAACATTAGTTTGTTTATTCTTGCAGCCATAGAGAACTATAAGAAGACCTTGTTGAAGACTTGATTTTTTGAAGATCTTGGTTAAGTCATTTTAGATAGGCTCAAAGACATTGCTAAAAGACGTGATTCATGATCTTATTGAAGACTTGGTTTGAATCGGTTAATTTACATTTGTTGTATTTCTTTTTATTTTTGTTTGGATTTGTATATGGTGTGTGTACTACGATTTCCCAAAATTATATAAAGAGAGTATCTTTATTATTTTATTAATATTATTTTAATAAAACCGTGACCCATGTCTTACAGACTGTGTGAATGTTCCATCAAAACTTTGTATGTCACATGATATAATGAACTTCTGAATGCTTATATATGGAAATTCAAAGGCAACTGTCTTGATCTTCTCATGGTAGAACGCCTGCGCGCAGCTCACAATACTAATAGGATTTGGTTGCTATTGTTTGTATGAAATTCTATCCTTGTGTGAAACTCTCTCAACCTGCAATGCCAAATATAAAATTAAAGTTCCCCTATTTCTTGGAGCTAAAACAAGCACATGTATGTACAATCTGTTGGATAATCTGACCATCATCAAGCTCTTCGGCCACAAAGTGGATTGTGGCACCAACATATGTAAAATCTAAAGAAGTTATACTTCATATTTTATTGATGTGTTCTAAGTATCTATTCTCATTATCTTTAAGCTATACATTACATAGAATCATGCCCATCATAATTGTACAAACCATAGTTATCAAAGGCGCTAGGCGCACTCAAGGCGCATAAACCTCACCTAGGGCCGAGATGCAGGGCGCAAAAAAACGAAGAACTTAAATAAAATAATTAAAAAACCAACAAAGAACACAAGTAAAAGTATGTTATGCGTTAAAAAAATAATACTATAATAAAATAAACAAAAGTTATTATATAATATTTAATATCTCCTAATTGGTATCAAAATTTTTATATATTAGCGTATAAAAGTGTAATTCTAGCTGGAATATAGCCATAACTTAGGGTGCTTTTGGTTCGCATGAGTTGAATGGACTTGGAATTTGAATTCCAACTCTTGAGGTGTTTGGTTCCTTGAATTTGTTGGAATTGGATTTTCAATTCCTGTGTTTGGTTGATAAAAGAATTGGAATTGAAATTGGTATGAATTCTTTGAAATTCCTTTAACTAAGAGAATTCAAAATCCTTCCAACATTATAAAGAATTCAAGTCAATTTATTGGAATCTTCGACCAGTTAACGTCGTATTGACCCGAACTGATTCGGACCGTCCCGTTTCGACGCGAACCGTTTCGGACCGTATCACTTTCGAACGGTACTGTTTCGACCCACACCGTTTCAAACCGCATTGTTTTGGCCTGTAGTGTTTCGACCCACACCATTCTGAAACGTACATTTTTGACGCACACCACTTAGACCGGAACTGTTTCGACCCGTACCGTTTCGAACCACACTATTTCGGCCCGTAGCGTTTCGACCCGCACCGTTTCGACCCGTACTGTTTCGATCTAAACCTTTTCAACCCGAACCGTTTCGACCAGTACCGTGTCAACCCGTATTGTTTCGACCCATATCGACCCGAACAGTTTCAACACGTATTGTTTCGGGTCGAAACGGTGTACGTTAAAATGGTACGGGTCGAAAAAGTTCAGTTCGTACGGGTCGAAACGGTGCACGTTGAAACAGTATGGGGCAAAACGGTATAGGTCGAAATACAGGTCGAAATGGTTCGGGCCGGTACGAGTCGCAACGGTGCGAGTCGTGGGGGCAAGGGTGATAGATTTCAATTTATTAACCAACCAAACACAATAATAAAGTATTTGAGATTCCAATTCCAACAATTTCTAATTCCTTTATAAATGTTTAATTTCCAAATCCAATTCTTTCTAATTCCAATTCCTACACAAATTCCAATTCCAACTCCAAACAATTCCGTGAACCAAACGCACCCCTAGGTAGTGTTTGGTATGGGGTAATGAAGGAAGGAATGGAATGGACCATTCAAGGGTAATGAAATTTGGCATGTTTGGTTGCACAAGGGAAAGGAATCACCTATTACTTACCCCATTCCATTCCCTCTAATCCTTTCCTTTTTCATTCCAGCGTCCCCCCCTTCTTTTTTTTGATTCCTTTCCAATTAAATAAAACATTTCTCAAATTTGCCCTCATCTCTCCTATTTTCTCTCCTCTATAATCGATATGTATCCTCTAAACAATGAATTGATTATGATTTTGGTTATATAATATCCTTCATCAACCAGCAGAACATCAACACTTTTGGAACCCTAATCCATTCACTCATTTGGGATTTTCATCATCAGACTTGAAACCAGGTAAATACGTTTTTACTCCATCTTTATGTGTTAAATTCTTGTGATTTTATCATCCTACAATCTCATAAGTTGTTTCAATATGTTTGATTCGTATGTTCGACCTTCTTTATGTGGTAAGCATGTTTCTTATTCCCACTAAAGAGTCATGCTTTAGATTAGTCTATTGTGGTGTAGTCTGTCACTTTTTGGGGGTATGTAGTGCTTTGAAATTATTAATAAGATGCTAGATAAATTCTTATTAGATGATGTATAATATCACAAAATTTGGGAATAATATTATGTCACCGGTGGTCTGTAGGTGCTTTATAAATTGAAGTGTTATAATTCTTTTCAAGATAATAAAAAAGGATAGCATGTAAGAACCAATTTGTTATAATTCATTTCAAGATAATCTTATAAAGCAAAGTGGAATGGTATGTACATGAAGTGTTCTTTTTCAAGATAATCTTATATAAAGCAAAGTGGAATATCAATGTACAAATACCCATATGCAGGTACAGTCACTATATTGTTAGTAATCTTGTATGCATGATACTAAACCAGGAAGTATGGTCCAAAATTGTTGTGTACATGAAGTGTTCTTTATGAATAAACAAGGAAAAAATATGTGCTATGCTCATATATTTACGGTCCTGATTTTTTTTAGACAACAAATTGGACACCCATGACCCACCTACACATAAAACAAGGAAAAAATGGGTACGGTCACTATGTTGTTAGTAATCTTGTATGCATGATACTAAACCAGGAAGTACAGGCCTGTTTTTTTTATCCATTAGGTAGTACATTAATTGATATTAAACTTAGATTGTTGGAACATTCATATGCTCTCCACAAGTTAATATTGAGGACAGGTAATGAGAATATTCAATCTTTAAGGGCTATGAGCTAAATTTAGGTGAACTTCTTTATGGGTAAATGGGTTTGTTTTGAAGCACTAAACTGTTCTTGATGGACATAATGTGACAACCGTTTTGACCCGCTTGTGATGACACATATCTTGGTGGACTTTATGTGACAACCATTTTGACCCGTTTGTTTTGCCTAGCTTATGTATGTAGCTTAATAACATTGTCTAATCAAATAAATACAACTTATTAATTTTGTTTTCATTTGGTCTTGTATTTTTTTCAGAAGTTATGTCTAGACTTAAACTGAAACGACAAAAAAACAAAAAAAGATAGCTGCATTTTGTGCGTTGTGGCTTCATATACTAAACATGGTTACTTGGTATATTCGAGCAATACAAACTGTAATTAGTATGCATTTAGATATGTGTCCAACTAGACCTCGCTACAAGATGTTCTACCCCGAAAGAAAAGAATATATGCATAGATTAGTATATGAATGTGATGACACATGTCTTCATCAACTAAAAATGAATAGAGCAACTTTCGTGACACTTTGTAATATGTTGGAGAGGGATGGAAAGTTGAAGGCGTCTAAGTATCTCCAAGTAGATGAACAAGTTGCAATTTTCCTATACGTTTTGGCACACCATGTGAAGAATCGAGTGGTGAAGTTTCAGTTTCATTGATCAGGAGAGACTATTAGCAAACATTTCAACAATGTATTAAATGCTGTTATACGGTTGGAAAATGGATTGTTTAAGAAGCCGGAGCCAATATTAGAAAATTCAACAGATGAAAGATGGAAGTGGTTCAAGGGATGTTTAGGAGCAATAGATGGGACACATATAAATGTACAAGTATCAGAGGAAGACAAACCAAGATATCGTAATCGAAAAGGAGAAATAACAACTAATGTACTTGCAGCTTGCACACCAGACATGCAGTTCATTTACGTATTACCTGGTTAAGAAGGATCTGCGGCTGACGGTAGAATACTTCGTAGTGCTATGATCCGAGAGAATGGATTGCAGGTGCCTAAAGGTAACTACTATCTTGTTGACGCCGGGTTCACCAATGGAGAGGGATTCCTTGCACCATTCCGAGGTCAAAGATATCATCTGAATACTTGGCTACATGGACATAAACCGAAAAAGCCTGAAGAGTATTTCAACATAAAACACTCTGCAGCAAGGAATGTTATCGAACGATGTTTTGGTGTTTTGAAGAAAAGATGGGCAATACTTAGAAGCCCATCTTTCTATCCAATCAAAACACAAAATAAAATTATACTTGCATGTTGTCTTATGCATAACTTTATTCGAAGAGAAATGGCATACGATCCTTTTGATGATGATGAATTTATTGATACAAATAATGATGTGGATGACGAAGATCTTGGCTCACATGTGGAACATATCACAACAGTCGGGACCTCAAATGAATGGACAAACTTTAGACAAAGTTTGGCAAATTCTATGTTTGATGCATGGACATCTAGACATCATTGATTTATTAGAATATTATGCTTTTAGTAATGTTATTTGCTAATGTTAATTACATGGACATTTTTTTTAGAATATATTTGAATGTTTTTTATGAGTTTGTTATTTTATGTTTGTTATTTATCTAACATTTGAATGTTTTTTTATGTTGTTATGACTTGAACAACGTTTATGTTTTGTGTGAAGATATGGAATCGCAGCTTGATTCTGAGAGGGGTCCAGGAAAAAATAAAAAAAAATGGACTGAAACGGAAGATGAGAAGCTTGTTGCAGCAATGATCGATGTGCTTAATTCGGGTTCAAATTACAAAGCAGATAATGGGTTTAAGCCTGGTTTCTTCAGTGCTATAGAGAAACAACTAGCAATCTCACTTCCGGAAGCTGGCATAAAAGCAAAGCCGCATATAGAGTCACGCGTGAAGACAATGAAGAGCGATTGGTCTGCCGTACATGATATGCTAGCATGGAACAATACAAGTGGTTTTGGGTGGGATTATAGCAACGACATGCTCGATGCTCCCCCGCCAGTATGGAAAGCTTATGCACAGGTACTATACAATAAATTTTATGACTACAACTTTTTATAATAATAATAATAATTGATATATATATTTTTGTATTTTGTTAACTCTGATCACGATGACGTGGCTTGTTAGGTGCATAAAAATGCAGGAAAATGGAGATCAAAGAAATTTCCTCATTATTGGGACTTATGTAATGTATTTGGCAAGGATCGGGCAAATGGACGAGATGCTCAAACAGCTGCTGATATTTTATCTGACATAAACAGAGAAGAACAAGAGGTTACTGGAGATGGTTTAGATGATATAGATGTTAATCAGACACTGAACAACCCTTTACATGATGATTCTCTTGAAGAATCAAGCACACAAAGAAAGAGAAAAAGACGCAACAGCTTTGATTCTCTAATGAACAGCTTGAAAGAGTCTGCGGAAATAATTGGTGCAGAGATTAGGGGGGCTTCAAATACATTCGACAGAGTTTTTGGAACAGAGAGGAATAGAGAAGAACTGCGTAACAATCTTTTTGATGAGATGAATAAAGTCGAGGGTTTGAGTATACGTGAGTGTGACAAGGCTGTGTGTAAGCTTGCACAAAATGAGGAGCTGATGGTAATCTTTTTTAAGGTTGATAAAGACCGCAAACTTGGATGGGTAAGGAACATGCTTGAAGATACTGCTTGACGTGATATGTAATGACTTTTGGATGATTATAATTTTTTTAGTTGAGAAATTTTGGATATTTTTTAAAATTATTAGTTGGGAAATTTTTGATGATTTTTACTTTATGTTTGTTGTCTTTAGTTAGATATTTTATTAGTGAAAAATAATTTATTTTTCATAATATAAATTAATTTTAATTTTAGTTTGGACAGTGTTATGAAAAAAAATGATAAATGTCTTTATTTTAAGGCAAGGACATATTTGTCATTTTAAATAAATCGTATTCCATTCCTTCATTTTTTTTTGCATACCAAACAGCACAAGGTAATCATTCATTCCATTCTAGTAGGTAACCAAACAGGAAAATGGAATGGTAATGATCCATTCCATTCCCTCTTCCATTCCTTTCCTTTGTCCATTCCATTCCTTTGTCCATTTCATTACCCCATACCAAACAGACCCTTAGAGAATTTAGTTGGAAACTTTCCGGAATTTGGGAATCTCATTGGAATCTACACCTAAACCATCACGTGAAGAATTAAAGCTCAATTTCCTCAGCTTAAAGCGCAATTGCTTTACCTCACCTGAAAAATGGCTAGGCACAAGAGACAGTGACTGCCTTTTAACAACTATTGTACAAAACAAGACATAACCTTATTTCTACCAGAAACTCTAGCTATTGGTGATACAAGCCTGACCATGTACACAACGAGGGGGGTCGCCTAACCTTTTTTAAAGCCAATGCGGATTCTAAAATAAAGTCACGTTTTGTAGAAAAATACTTTTTTTTTTGCTTCAGATCCTAACATGTGGAAATATAACCATGTCAACACATATCTTTAGTATACGATTTATAAAATGACACATAATCACACATATCGGATTTGGTATGACTTAAAGTCAAAATATTGACAAATCTTGAACCTAGTTTTTGGTAAAATTTGGAGGGTCGGACTCAACACATATAAAATTTACACTATCAATCGAAAAACAGGGAGGGCTTGGGTCCGGCCTGGCTCCAACAAAGATGTAACATCATGAATTTTTATTTTTTATTTTTATTTTATTATTCTTATTATATTTATTCCGAATTCCAAAATCTCATATTAAATAAATATTTTTATTTATAAATGTTATTTTATAAATAAGATTATAATATACAATTAAATAATAAATTATTTAATTAAAATTTTTTTCACTCTTTAACAATATTTTATACCAACAATTAGACAAAATCTACGTATATATATATATATATATATAATAAATAATTTTTAGGTTTTCTTAGGAAATAATAATAATAATAATAATAATAATAATAGATATTAGCAATTTATGTCTTGTTATGGATTTAAAAGGTTTAAGGAAAACATAACCCAAACTTATTCCAAACACATACAAATCATAAGACCCATAAACATGTTTATACTTATAATAACACTTTTTAAGTATAAAAAATACTATTTTACAAGTTTGGCTAAAAATTGCCTATACAGAGCAATTTCTAACCAAAACATAACAACCTACGCGTCAAAACTCATGTCTTACAACGTATAGACACCAAGACATGCATACACATATAACACTTATTTTAAACTCAAACTAAGCCTAAACTTGCGGATCTAAATCAGCTTGCAAAGTATTTCCTTTATGATGTCAAAATCACCGTTTTAAGGTTTTCTTAAACATGTTAAAATCTTATCATACACTTAAAACCATTTATTTTATGGTATCAAACATCAAAAGTTTCTGATTTAAAACCTTTCTAGGTTAAAACCATTTTAAAACCCAATTTTACCATTTTGGGGCTATTTTTGTACTGTACAAAAATGAAATACATATCATCCATGCATCAATCTTCACATTTTACATCCACATCCTAAACATGCACTAACATGCACATTTTGTTCATACAAAACCCCACATTTTGAGCATCTAAATCATTTAAAGGATCCTCAACATGATGGTAAGCTAACATGCATTTAAGGATGTATTTTTGTACTTAAATATACTTTTGATTCGGATTCAAACACACCTCAAGTTTGATCATCCATCCATGAAACAAACAAATATTTACCAAAATTTCTCATCATGACAACTAGCGCGCGCCCACACACACCACACGACATACGCACACTCATCATCTTCATAATCTTTCATTTTTTCATAGAAGTTTAGTTACTTAAACCTTTTATCAAAAATCCAAGTGGTTTGGTGAACAAACTTGTACAAATCCAAATTTAATACAAGTGACAAAGGAAAAAGGAAAAAGAACAAGTTTTCATACCCTTGACAAACACTTTAAAAATGATATGTTTTGAAGATCTCTTTGAATGACCCTTCCTTCTTGCTATGATTTTCACCAAAAGACCACCAAAGACACTATCTTCAAATGAGAATTATCTTAGACATGGTTTCTTGTTTAGGTTGAAGTGATGAGAGGATGGGTATTGGTTCACAGCTAGTAAAGGGAAGAGAAAGGGATAGTGTGTGTATTATTTTGTTAGACTGATGGTAAGGGAGATTGCATGCACATTGTGTGAGATTTAGGAGAACACATGAAGGATTAGTGGTTTGGAAATTAGGAAGGTAGGGGCCACATTTCTTGCTACATAAATTACGAGGGAGATAGGGGTTGGTTTTAGTTTTTATAAAATCTTATTATTTTGGGTGCGTTTCTTGCATAATTTTTATAATAGTTTGATTAAATTGGGAATGTTTTTATCCAATAATTTGTGAGTTAATATTACCCACTTAATACTATAATATGTAACAAATAACAATGATATTTGGTGCTAAATATTATTCTGTGTCTAATTTATTCAATAAATTCAAGACTTACACGTTGTACCAAAGAATAAGGGCTAAAGACCACAAACTTAGGTTTTTATATGTTCTAACAAAAAATTTACTTATATTATATTAGTTTATGCTAATCCAAGCATATTGATCCAATTTTGGCTTTTTTAAGGCTAACCCAATCGTCACCAACGTTCGTTTTCTTTAATTATCGCAGCGCGATATGGTAATTTTTAAAAATTACCTAATGCAAACCTATGCATTAAGATGGCTTTTCTAGAATTTAAAAGACTTTAACAAACTATAAGTTAAGTCTTATTTACGTTCATTTACATTCAATACATTAATTACAGTACAGATAACGATCCTAAATCGACAGTCATCACATTGCATCCCTACGACAGTCTGTCGTTCGAATGGTTGTTAGAATATTGGTAAAATGACCTTTTTTTTACCTTTTCTTTGTTTAATCTCCAAATTAAGCCCTAATTTTTCCCTATTTTATATTGATGACCTCAACCTGATATTCATCATCCTCCATCCTCGTCTATGATCTTTAATCATCGTTGAATTCAAGCCAGCCATATCTTCTTTGATTAAAAAGATAGTAATTTAGCAGACCACCATCATGTCACCATCGCCTTGTTAAAGTGTTTGCATCAATTGTGTACCCACCTGAAGCTCTACCTGCACCATATTGGTAGCTGGATGGTTTCCACCATTTCGATGATCACCGTTACAGAGACAAAATAAATGCAATACCTGTTGTTATCCCTAAATCACAATGGTGCAAATTGTACTCTACTCTAACTTTTAACTTCACCCGAAATTAAATGAAAAAGAATCACTTTTGAAATTTGTATAGGATCTTGGTTATATATTGTCACACCCCGCCAAGGCGGAAACACGGGGTGTAACTTTGAATGATTTCCAAGCACAAAGGTCACACGAGCATTATTTAAATAAAACAGGAATTTCCATTTAACAATCAAGTCTTACAAAAACATAACATTAATTGTTCGAATTAAAACCATTGTGTAAAATGTTTAGGTTAAAATGTCACAACAATATTCAAAAGATGGTATCCCATAAATGCTCGCACGCGACCTTCCCAAGTTCCATGCTCCATGCTAATTTCCTGAAAAAACATGCATGTCAAATATATGGGTCAACATAAAGTTGGTGAGTACACGGGTTTGTATGAATGGACATGTTATCCAAAACCGACTAAATTACTGCCTAGCTAGAGCAATAATCATCATGTGATCTGACATGAGCCCATAACCAAACCTTGACATGTTGTGCCTCGCCCATTGTACACTAAAGACAATGAAATAATTGTGAAATACAAGCACTCTTTTGATATCTGTCATCCGGTCAGAGCGACTGACCAAGAGTGGGGGTGTCAACCCAATAGAGCTATTCCGGTGTTTCATGGCTAAATCCATAGCTAATGGTTATGGTGAGATGTATGACACGAGGGCTTAATGGATCCTGAACATTATTGTCTCATGTTCACATAATAGTCATGTATGTTAATGAAAACTGTACACATGTTTTTCCCCCAAAAATGCAATAAGACTGTAAAAAGGGGTCGTGTAAAACTCACTTGATGTCTGGATGCTAGGCTGAACTGAATCTGATGCAGTGTGTCTGGTCTAGGAACCTTAAATGCAATTAAAAGCAACTTAGGTATATGTTTGGCTCTAACTACCATGCAATTGTTCACCCGACTGTAACACCTATGGACTAGGGCTTCTGTACCACTATCCACGTGTGTCACACACTGTATGTGTTAGTAATTGTTTGTTTTGTTATTCACTTGGCCATGTTTATTCTATTTTTGGCAAAACAAATGTTGTGACTTTCTTAGGGTTACCAAGGGTTACTTATGTCTCTGTTATACAAGTCTAGGGTGACATATGGACACATCGTTTGACAATTTTGTATAAAAACGACCCATTTAGGTGTTTTGCCTTTGTACATACTCGCATATCACATGTTTCCATGAAAACTCTTGTGTTAAGCTTGTTAACATATGTTTTTATATCTCTTAACACATGTTTATAAAACTAACCATATTGTATGTTGTAAAATTAAGTGAAATATGTAATTCTTGGGTCGGGTCTTGGCCTCATACACGCACGCATACATTTATATGTATGTATGTGTGTGCTTGTTTATGTCCATATACATGTCCTAAGGTGTATATAATCGCATATAGGTAGTTTTGTATGTACAAGCTATAGTGTTGAACTTTTAACATAAATCTTAAGTGTCTAAGTTAGTTTAACTTGAAAGATTACTTGTTGAGAGAGTGTGCGAGTGTGTATGAGCTTTGGGTGACAACATAACCAAATGAGGTGTGAATGAGGATAAAGGGTTCGGGTGTTATACCTTGAGTTATAGCTGAGAATATATAAGAAAAATAAGCTAACTCCTTGCAATGTAACTCCTAGATACTTGCTAGATACTTGGAGCTCCTAAACAAAGATGATGGTTGATCGAACAAGTCTCTTGGGTGGGGTTTATCTTTCGGCTGAGGGGTTCAAGAGGAACAAAAGGAGTGTTTTCAAGTGTTGGTGTGACTTATGATGTTGTGGTGTGATCACAAGTCTCCTAAGGGCTTCTATATATAGTCGAATGGTAGGAGGATGGCTAAGAGCTCATTGGTGAACATTTGAGGTAAGTCAACCTTTACTTTCCTGGAGTGCATTTTACTAGAAGCCTTGTAAGAGAAAGAAGTTGACTTGGTGATTTTGGTGGGTTGTGTAGGGTGTTCGGCCGTTAATTTCATGGGGAAGGGGCATTATCTTTTTGTGGCAAGGTTGACAAGATTATCATGCTCATGTGGTTTGTGTTTTTGCTATTCTAGTGTAAAGGTTTGGCTTATTGTTGTAGGTGATTGTGTTCGGCCGCTAATTTCATGGGTAAGGGGCATTATCTTTTTGTGGCAAGGTTGACAAGATTATTATGCTCATGTGGTTTGTGTTTTTGCTATTCTAGTGTAAAGGTTTGGCTTATTGTTATAGGTGATTGTGTGCACCCTTTCTTTGGACTCTTAGGAGCTGAAACATCATGGGAAAAGGAAAGAGTTTTTGTGGCAAGTCTAGGTGTCTTAGATGGCCATATGTTTAGTGTAGTTTCCATGTTTGTATACATGCCTAGGAATTTAAAATAGGATGTTGTTCTTGGATGTTTGTATGTGTGTATGTATATGTATATGGTGTAGATGTGTAGGCTAGTTAGGTTCCTTGCTTCACTTAGCTTGTCTTGGGAACACATGGGCCGAAATATTGTAGGTGAAATTGAGTAATTTAGGAAGTCAAAGCTATCTAGGTTCATGTAGTGAGTTTACAAAGTCTCTTGTTAGTGAAAACACCTAGGTTTTTGGAATTATTGGGTGGTGTTGGTGATTGATGGCCATGGGGAAGAATATGTGATTCTTATGGTAAGTCAACATGACTCGGAGGTTGTAGAATGTTTGTGGATTCCATTCTTGTGTAAGATCTCTTGTATGGATAAGAATGATGACTAGTAAGTGAGTATGTATGTATTGGTGTATTCGTGTATATATGTATGTGGCCGTGTGTATTTTTACATGTACGTGTGAGGTATTTTGTTATTTCCAAACATATGTTGGTAACCTCATGTGAATAAACATTGTTTGTTTTTGTTCTTGTCGGGTTAACAATTTGAAATCGTATGTTCAATTGCATGGCTTTGCACGGGTTTCCTGTAGTCTAGCATGACTTATTGGATTAACTAAGGCCTTGAACTAACTAGCTAGTGTGTCTACTTGTTAGACTGTATGCTTTGGTATTGACTCGTTGGAACCCTGTATAGTCCAACCATGATGCAAATGATAACATGTAATGCTAACATGTAATGCTATGCACACTGTATTCATGTAACTAAGTGTACGGATATGACATGTGATTTCGACGGGTGTCACACACACACACACACACACACACACACACATATATATATATATATATATACACACACACACATATATGGGAAGGATAAATTGAAAACCCCATTGAGTTAAGAAAACTTAGAAAACCAATGTAAAACCATTTAAAAAAAGTTTTTTTTAAAAAAAATTACACAAGGTAACATACATGTTTTTAAACGTCTTGGGCCAAAAAAAAATTAAAAAAACGTCGATGGGATATTTAAAAAAAAAATAAACAACGCAAACTTTGTAACAGCGCTGTTAACATATGTTTTCTGCTTTTTAACATATGTAACTGCGCCGTTAACATATGTCTTCTGCTTTCTAACATATGTTAACAGCGTTGTTACAAAGTTTGCGTTGTCTATTTTTTTTTTAAATATCCCATTTGTGCTTTTTTAATTTTTTCGGCCCAAAACGCTTAAATACATGTATGTTACCATGTGTAATTTTTTCAACGAAAAAAAAAGTCTTTTTAGATGGTTTTTACATGGGTTTTCTAAGTTTTCTTAACTCAATGGGGTTTTCAATTTATACTTTCCCTATATATATCACTAACTTGGTTGTTTAATGTCGAGTGTACCTTTAGAGCATTCACGTTAGCAGCTCCATCTCCATCTCTATAATTACACTAAAAATCATTACCTTTCTCTCTCATTTTCTATTTAATAATACTTATTCTATACTTTTATCATTATCTTTTCTCTCTCCTCTACTGACAACCACTTTTAAAAATATTAAAAAATTATGAAGGATAAACAGTGTTTCCTCCAAATTTACTAATGAACATTAACTTTTCTCGCTCCTCCACTCACAACCATTTACAAGCACTTATCAAAATATGGAGATTTGTCTCACATAAATATGGAGAACCAAATGTGAATGCTCTTAGCTTTTTTTCTTGCACTCACTTTTGATTTTTTTTCTTTAATTTCTTACCTTTAAACCTATTTTCTTTATATCTTTAATGATTTTTTCGCTTTAAGTTTCGCCTAAGTTTTACGAGTTAATATGGTACAACATGTGTGTCTGGTTTAAGGCTTTGACGTCTATTTTTTTTTCTATTTAACGGCCTGCTCATAATGTGTGGGTCCTAGACCAACATAATTATTGTTTTTCATGTTTTACTTTTCTAGTGCGTGTTTTAACGTTTTTATGTCTGCTTTTCATTCGATTTTATTTTTTATTTTTTTCGTTTTTTATTTCTTTTGTTTACGAGTTTTTTTTTTGTTTTTGGTATTGGTGGTTATTAACAGTAGTGTGCCATTGATACTACTTGGCACATATTTACGCCCTCGCCGCAACACGAGGGAAAATAAAAAAGATTTATACACCTTTCCTTTTATTCGTATACAAACCCTCATCAAATCTTAATTTATATATATAATAAAAGAAAATGGGTATGCCACATAACATTATGTAAGGCCCTCACACCCCTAGATTTCCCTTCAAAAGTTTTTTTATTTATATTTTAAATAAAGATAACTGTTAACTGTTATTTTAAAATTTCAAATATTTTGATTAATATTTTATCTTTTCTTTTCCTTATTTTTCCCTCACAATTTTTAAACGTTAGTAATTTTATATACGACATTTAAAAAAAAATACACTAAATAAACGAGCGTTTTATTATCTTTCCAACGAGCACATAGTTCTATACAAAAAACAAAAAAAAAATTACATTTTAGTGGGTTTTTGTTCAGGCAAAAAAAAAACACAAATTGTTTAGGTAATTTATTAATCATGTGATATAGCCTATGATTCTTAGACACCAGGTAATTCTCTAGCTGATGAGTGATAATTAATTATCCCACCATGTGTGCCTCTTAAATCAATTATCATCAAGACATCATTTGATACCAATTCGGTTGTTTTTTTTCCAAGATTCACATCACATCTTTAGAATATATTGAGGAAGTGACAACGTTGTACAGAGACTTCACTCGAGCATGATGTGGACACGTAGAATTAGAAGTATGTTTTATGAGTTATCGAGTGTTGATTCTTAAAAAAAAATCCTGAAAAACGACCAATTCCTTTTACGATACACACATTTAATCATTTCATATTAAATTTGTCTATACCGGGAAGCCCTCGGGAAATAATCTAGTGTATTTATATTCAAAATCACTATTATATAATAATAATTTATACATATATAAACCAAAGCCATTTTAATGACATGACATTCAAAGAGGCATTCTCCCCTTTGAGTGTGCCATGTGTCATCCCATGTGGCATTGAGATATTTTAGGAAAAAAATAATTTAAAAACAAAATTGGATTTTTCTCTCTTATGTTTCCTCCCATAATTTTTAAACGTTAATATCTTTTATATACGAGATTTTTTAAAGAAAAAAATCACACCAAATTAACGAGCGTTTTATTATCTTTCCAACGAGTACCATAGTGCTATAAAACGGAGAAAAAATGAAGCGCTAACCAGTGATCTATCATTCCTTCATGAAAGGCCTACCCCAGCTGCCATAAAGAAGAGGGTGAGGTTGCTTGCAAGACTTTCGATAGCTGGCTCGGCCGAACGGAATCATCGATCTAGATATTTTTTTTGTGGGGTTTTGTTCATACATGAAAAAAAAACACAAAGTGTTCAAGTAAATCATTAATTATGTATATGCAAGTCACTAATCATGTTCAAATCAGTAAATATGAATTATATTTTCAACATGCGTTAGCATTGGAGTTATACATTGTTTTAGGTTAGATATTAATATTAGAGTTACACATTGGTTAAGGTTAGGCGTTAATATTGGAGATACATTTTTAATTGTTTTAGGTTAGGTGCTACTCAAAGCTTTTATGCATGTAACTGTAAAGCGCATCATTCTATTTCATATGTAAAATTAATATGTCATATTAGATTTCTCAACCCCGTGACGTTCCCGGGGTATAATCTAGTAATTTTATGTATTAAAAAGGCATGTTAACCTAAGTTAGAAAGAAGATGAAATGAAATGTATTAGGCCTTGTGTAGTGGTACTCGTTATCCCGGCGTTTTACCCCTATAGCGCCCGGGAACACCGCCCCCGGGGGCGCTATAGGGCGTTTTCCTTGACACCCGCCTTGGCCACAACGGCGTTTTGCTGCTGCACTTCTTTTTTATTATTATTATTATTATTATTATTATTATTATTATTATTATTATTATTATTATTGTTATTATTATTATTGTTATTATTATTATTAGGGTTTGGGAATTGGGGGTAAAAGGTTGAAGAAGAAGAGGGTTGGAGGGTTGGTGAAGAAGAAGAGGGTTGGAGGGTTGGAGAAGAAGAAGAGTGTTGTGTGGGTCAATTTTTGCAAGCTGAATTTGTTTTTAACTTTATCTTCAAAAAAATCAATATTTTCGTATTATTATTATTATTATTATTATTATTATTATTTTGTTATTAAAAAACAATAAAAAACAATGATTACTCAATCATTTATAACCCCCTCATAACCCCTCCCACTACACCCTCTTTTTCCACAACCCCACGTAACCCCACTTCTATTATTTTTTAATATTTTAATACCACAACCCCACATAACCCCCACCACTACACATAATCTTATTCCACCTCATAAATCGTGGATCCAGCCAGTATCACCCAACAATCAACGATGCCTGTAAGTAGTAGATCTAGCTAGCTAGGGTTGTTTGTTTCCCCCAATAAACATCTATGATCAGATCTAAATTGACAAACATACTTTGATGTTGTTGTTGTTGCAGGTGCAGAGCTACCTGTTAGAGGTGGAACCACCGAGTCCAATAAGATACTTGATCGGATCAGCAATCATGATGATTGGCGTGGTCTTGCCCCTTGGTTATATGATGTTTCGCAACAAACGAGTTCCCTCTTCTTCACCTTTCGCTAAAACAGACGTAGGTCTGCTTTTCTTTTCTTTTCTTTTCTTTTTTTAATTCTTGTTTTTAGTTTATTGTTTTTCAACTGTTAGTGCATAATAATATTGTCGATTCATGAAATGAAATTAATACTTGTGTATTATACAATGTGAGGTGATTTTACTCGATTTTAAACAAATTTTAGGGTTTTGTGTTACATTTCTGTATTCGTGTTATATACTACTACTTCAAATAACATCTGTTCGAGATACATTTGGATAACAAGTGACATAAAGAAAAGCCTATATTGAGTTTTCGACAAAAGGATTAGAATGAAGTGGAATCTTTTAAGTAGCGTGGATTGTATGAAACAGTTGGAATAAATTGACGAAAAGTACAATATTATGTTGAAACCGCAAGAATCGATAGAGAATTAGAGAGGGTTATTTAATTGTGATCGATTATGTTTCTCTCTCAATACTTTCGATTATCTTTTATGCACCATCTACGAGCCAAAATTGCACTCTCTGGTAGTAGCATTAGGCCATGAGCAATAGAATTAAGCAATGTAAAGAACTTGGCTCAAGGTTTTTGCAGACATTTATCGAAGGTGAGTTGTGGCCAAGGATGCAAACATGATTTGTATATCCATCTTTTTCTTGAAAGTAAGAAGGGTAAGAAAGATTGAGGAAACAAAGGCGTCCATTTGTGCATTATAGGAATCGTATTTAGAACATAGTGATAGAAGTGCCTTCAATATGCTGAACATGCAATCATAATTCATTAATATGATCGTGTGTGCCGTTTTTAAACACCATATAAGCTACCAGACACAGTGGCTTGCTTAATCTGCTTTAGATTAGAGTATTCACAGCAGGTTCTCCATATATTTGTGAGTGAGTTCAACATATTTTGATAAGTGATTGTGAGTGGAGGAGAGAGAAAAGGTTCTATTGTTCATCTCTATATTTGGTACAACACTGTTCCCCCTATTTATTTTTAATATTTTTAAAAGTGGTTGTGAGTGGAGAAGAGAAAAGTATTATTTTAAAAGGGTAGGCTTTACTATTCAAAAGGGGATAGCGGCGCAGCTTGTTGCCCGTTTACCCGCCGCCCACTTGTAAAACTTTTTGGTATTGTTTTAATAATACCCATATATAAACGACCAAAAACAAAAAAGTAATTCAATATGAGAGAGAAATGTAGTGATTTTTAGTGTGATTATGTAGATGGAGATGCTATTGTGAATGATCCTATGATAATCAACTTTTCGTTGGAAAAAATGGGAGGATATGAGTTAGTTGTAGATAAAATGAGTTCTGTGAACTGTAAGCTGGACCATTGTATGAACTGTTAGGTTGTTGGTTGGTGTTTTTGATCTTTGAGCTACTAGTTTTTAGTTAATCCTGTTGAAAGCAGTCCAAAGAAAAAGTAAGATGAGCTGCCCGTTGGCTGCAGCTGGATTTTAATCTGACTTACAGCTTTGGACTCCATAATTTAATGTATGAGATATGTTAAAAAGTACCATGCCATTAGCTTACTCTTGAATGAGGACTTTGTGATGTTCTAAAGCGGACTTCTTTTTTGAATGTTTCTATTTCTTTTCTTTTTTCCCTTTGCAGAGTGGACTCAAGATACTGAAATGGAGTATTTGTGGTAGAGAATAGAGTGAACTAATTATTTATGAATGGGTCGACTTGGATTGTGTTTAATATAAAGATTGTTGCTTTAGTATTATTATTAAAATATTAATAATTTTTAAATAACCAAAAATAAACAAAAAAAATAAAAAATTTGTTTGCATGTGACTGCAAATCTTGACCCGTTACACAACCTGTGCTTCTTGCCACATGTAATTAGGGACATAAAGATTTAACATGCTATCCAAGGGGGAGTAATGAACTTTATGGTACTATTGTGAAAGGTTTAGTTTTGCAAGTCACAGGGCTCACAAATTATGCTTTGCATCTGCTGCAGTTAAAGTGGTTGTGTGAAATATCTACTAAAATGAGAATGTGGTTCATGTTTCAGGAGCAAAGTTATGATATAGAGATGCCAAGGCATGGAATACATACAAGGAATAGAGAGACTTTGAGGAGCTAATGGAATGAATGTAACTGCTTAAAGCTCAAATTCTGATTTGTTCAATTCTGGAATCAGCATACTTGCGAGTGTTATAATTAGTCCCAATGTGTGTAGTACTCTTTTATAAGATACTTTCAAGCTTAGTCGAGGCTTAATCAACATTGTCTTGAAATTTTTTTAAAAATCGACTCAGGTGAAGTTGGGAAGAGCCAAAGCCACTTTAGACTTTTTGAGCTATTCAACATTTGCACAAATTTCTATATTTACTCATTCTAGTATACTTGCATGTTTCACCAAAACTATCGAGTTAAGGCAAAGGAAGCCAAGCTAGAAAGCATTTTATATTCTAGTTGAACTCGAGCTTTAGCAATATGTCACTTGATTACACAGGCCAAAAGTACCAACCAAACCACATCCAATTCTAATTTGTCACCAAAACTGGCACACTTTGTTCTATCAGAAATATTTCAGTAAAAATTGCTCCATTTTATACTTTTTTACCCGTTTGAACTGTTATAGGGATTAAACATATCAGTCTGTAATCAAAGCATCCGTTAAAAATTCAGTGACAAGCACATATTACAAATGGTGCAACCGTCCTAGGGCTTCACCCATCCGTATTTTATCGCCTTTTTCAACACTGAACCTGAATTCTGATGATGACAATGCAGGAGCTTGGAACACTAGCACCACTGTTGACCCCATATTAAAAACACCTACCTGTAAATTATAAATGTAAATCAAATCCGGTCAGCACGATTTCCATCCCCTACTTTAAGACAAGTGAAAGTTTAGTAAACATTCGTTCTGCGTAGGGGTGTTCATTAACACTTCATAAACAGTTTCAAACTGACCCAACCTCCCAAACCCAAAGTAAGTTGGCTCGTTTGAGATTAGTACTGTTCAGTTTTGGCGGTTTAACGGTCCAGCTGAAGGTTTGGAACTTGGAATCAGCTTTGTAAACCAAACAGGCTGATTAATTGTTTTGATTTATTTATCTTTGTAATTTTATAATTTTCAATAGGGCTGGCAATGGGTAACCTGTTAAGACACGATAAGACCTGTTTGACTGAAAAGTACACTATTTGATTTTTTTACTTTTTTTAATACTTAGAATTAAGAGGCAAAAATCTTGATAAAACATAAAACTGTGTTATAAACATGAGATATAAATGAGTTAAACGAGTCGTGTTCATGTTTAGAACTTGATTTGTTCGCGCGCGTCAGAGACCTGTTAACCTGTTAGGACACGATTTGCCAGCCCTAATTTTCAATACAAACTCACGATTTTAAAACCTTAACAATCGGTTCAGACTATCAAACTGCTAAAAATAAACAAACAAAACCGTTCGGTTTGCTTTGTCATTCCCAATGTTTTTTTTTTGTTGTTTCCCAAACTCGTAGTCAATGGTTCGGTCCAGATTTGTTTCCAAACCCAGCCGAACCATGATGTAAGATAAGACCTCAAGAGTCGGCATTGATGAAATAATCTAACCTCGTTTCCTTTCTTGAGCAACACTCCCGTGCCTTCGGGTTCATACACCCGCTCTTCAGGAGCTTCTGATTGTACCAACTTCTTTCTTGGTTGGTTTGTTCTCAAATCAGGTTCAATGAAAAGCTGCAATATGTTTTTTGAGAACTCATCAGAACTTGAATAATACACACTTACCCAACCAAAATATAAAGTATCAAACATACCCATTTCATAATTTTGACATAAATACCCTTTCCTTACATAAGAACCGTCCAAAGAGCATGATAAGGGTATAATGCTCACATATTAAAAAAAAGGAACTTAATATAATGTGTAGATATGAAATTCTTTCAAGTGCTTTGATGGGTATATTTGACAAAATATTTCTTTAGATGGCATGTATGATACATTGATATCATTACAAATTTTCAAGGATATGTAATGAAGTTGACCTAAGAGAAATGCCCAACAGGTCAAACAATATGAAAGCTACCCACTACACTTTACTGAAGGGTCTATTTAAGGATTTAGATTATTAATGTGATAATATTATTTTAGTAACTATATTTAACACTAACTATTTACAGATTTCTTTGTAGAAGGCCAAAGACATGTTTGCAAGTCAAACCAACTGAAACCCAGCACGTTTCAGCCCATACCGGCAAAAATGACCTGTTTTAACCTGATACACAGCCCACTCTCTCACTTCTAGTATAAATCATTTGGTGTTTCAAGAGAGGGCAAAAGCCAAGTCTTATAATGCTTGTACTTTTCATATCAAATGTAGAAAAAACTGAAAGGAAGAATAAACAAAGAGATTTACAACCTCAATAGAGCCGATATTTGTTGCACCTACTGCAGCCATTGCTATATAACCTTCTTGCCATTTGCCTTCAAGTACAACCTACGATTAAAATAGTTAGTCAAGTAAGAGCAAAAACTTTCACGTGATTAAATTAAACTAATCATATGTACGTATATATATATATATATATATGGGTAATGGGTGCAGTGAATTTGTAGTTCATCTCCAAGAGAATTACCCTTTCATTCTCAACATAAAGATTTTTTATTGTCCTGGTAGCACGCTCATTCACAGGGTACAGCCGACCTGAAGAAAGGCAACATCCATAGATTAAACAGATTAGGTTGATCAATATGAATATAACTTCTTTTACTAGTAAGGGTATTTTCATTAAATCATAAACATTTAACAGAAAAAATAATGTCAGTATTTGTGCCAAGAAACAGGTGTAGTTTCCGAAAAGTCAGGAGTCAGGACCAAAAGCATAATCTGGTCATAGTGTCATATCACAGGGACCATCCATGTTACTTATTCATTATGTGTGTGTGTACATATATGTATGTAATTATGTATATATCGCGCACACACACACACATATATCACACAAACACACGAGTGTGTGTGTGTGTGTATTAAAGCAAGAAATAACGTAGAAAAATGTCATACATGAACTGGATATGCAATATTTAAAGTTTTAAATTCAATGGCATACAATGTAGATATGCAACTTATGTGAAGAGAAAAAAGATATCTGATAATCTTTAATGATCACCATAGCCATGCTACTAAATGCTATGCATAAGTTTTGAATCAAATAAATACTGTATGGGAAATATAAGTATACAATATTTAGAGATTCGACTTGAGAAACAGGGAGAGTATTTCACTAAAAACACATGAATATGTATGTCCATCTGTCACTCATGCTATTTAAGTGTGTGTACGAGGGGTGGACAAAATTCGGCCTGGACCAACAAATAAGAACCAGATCAGACAAAATCATGGAAAAATTAGATCCGGTCTTGGTTTTAGATATTATTTTTCCTTTTATAGGTGTCAATTCGGGTTATCTTTTCTTCTATAACAGGTTGAAAGCTACCTGAAGTATACTTTTTATGTATTGCAAAAAAGTTAGATTTATACTGCAACAACTTTCTTTTTGTAATCTTTCTAATCTACTAATTAGTTTCTAAAAAGTGGACATAAAATTTCGAGTCAACCCAACCCCATTTGTTTTAAATAAAACCCATCCTACCTGACCTGGCCCATTTCACACCTCTATATTAGTTCAATTTCCTTCAGTTTTTAGCTTATTAAGCTGACTTTACAACTAAAATTTACCAGAAAAATGCCTCCGAAGAAGTACATTCCAATCAACTGGTGAGTGGATTCGATGGTAGTCTCCTGGCCTCAGGTATATAACACAGTAAAAAAGACCTTTCATTGGACTGCAATGAACTAAAATCGTGTTACATGGCTACAAACAAACCAATTATACACATTACATCTTTAAAGGCATGGTACTGATAATCTGATATTCATCATGAACCATTAAAATATAATACTTACCGTGACGAAGAAGATTCCCTAAGTTTTGGTGAAGCCAATGAAACTCTCCACCAAGATTTAGTACTTTCATCCCTGATATTCTTTTCTTGCTGACTACTGTCTTGTTCATGTATATCTTTGGCAGCCATCAGAGGGAGAAATGAGCCTACACCTAAAAGGGAAGATACAGAGTAGGAGAACCCTTTAACTTGCTCTATCATTAACACCTTCTTTCAGCTCTCCAACTCTTACAATGGTACCATCAACAGGGCTGATCTACAATTTAAGAGTTAGATTACCAGCATGTTCAGAACTGTACGTAGGTGTTGCAAAACATAAGGAGTTAATTTCTGTTCTATTTTATAAAAAGATATAAACACGTTCATCTTCGGCGCAAGAGCGCTATTACACACTTTTTCAAGGGTGGCTACTTCTAAGAAAGCCTCATCGCTATCTGCACCCCTAACTCCTTTATCACTAAACGGTCAAAAGGTTTAAGGGAACAACAGAACAGGCTACATACAGGTTGAGAACCACCGAAAGTCTGTTTTAATGCATACAACCTCCTAGATACATGTATTCAAAGCAGTAAATAGATCAGGGATCAACGCTCTTAACTATTTATTACTGGTTTTTAAAGCACACAAAAGTGTTTGCGGGTTATACAGAACCAACTTGTTCCTGTGCTGAAAATGGGGCGTTTTGACCAGTATTGAGCTGCCTGACCCACCCATATTGCTACCTCTAATTGTGAAACAACTAAACAAAAAATAAAACACAAGTAAATAATGTAGATATACAGCAGCTGGTTACCAGTTACCAGACTATGTGGGTCAGAATCGATGGGTCTGCAACCTTCTTTTAAAGAGCGAACAAAAAAATCTTTAATAGATGCATATTGATCAAAGGCAAGGCCACCTCTTCCAGGTCTAAAATTAAAAATAAAAAATAAAACAAACAAACCAGGATTGGCTCTATTACATTTGCTTCCAAAAAAACAAATTATATAAATAAAATTAAGGATTCCATAGCATACTTGATGAAATGCACGAGCCCAAGCTCTATGAGCATATGGACGCAGCCAAACAGGAAGTTCCTGAAATTATAACATCACAAAGTTAAACTGCTAAACAGCGTGATATAAATCATTAATATTAAAATCATGACAAATAATCAATATATTATATGGTTATCATAGGCAAGAAACATGTTAAGTACATAATACTCATACAATTTCCATTAGCTTTGCTTTCAGAGTAGTCTGTGCCCCATTACAGTATAACATGCTAGCTTAAAATATACTTTCATTTTGCTCAATGTAACAGCTGAGACAGGGTCTATTGCTGTGACAATAACCAAGAGTTGCTATATAATCTATAAATTCATACAACAAAAGAGATTTTGATCTGATAAACATTATGTATATACTGAAAATCGTCTGTGAAATTTGATGAAGGATGTATATACTTATTAAAAAGGCTGAAACATACAAGCCGCATATTTAACCTGTAACTAAGAAAAAGAAAAAAGGTGAAGACTTCAATTGGGAAAGATAGCATAAACCCTTTCCAGCTTACGAAATGCTAAAGTAACACATATTGCATATTAACCCTTAAGAGGTTTGATCATGTTTCTAAATCAACAACATAAGTAAACATTTTATGCTACATTGAGCGCATACTCACCGTGCCAGACAAAACTCCCCAAAACCTTGAAATGGAGCGCAGAGGTAACATCCTCAAAAATTTAGCCTACATTTAGCAAGAAATGCAATTCAGAGGTCAGATATTAAGCAAAAAAAAAAAAAAATCGTTATATACTTCGAATTTCCAAATATAACAGATAACCAAGATAGATACAATACTTTGACATCCGGTTGGAGCTCGAATTCAACGCCGCTTTCCCTTGCCTCCTCAATCTAAATACGCATGCATACAGTTAAGTAACCATATACCTACCTAGACTAATAAAACATTACTTAACTTCAATTAACAGCATTACTAAGTAAAAGAGAGGTACATACCTTCTTATCACTATACATACGTCTAGCATGAAGAGCTCCAAGCATAAATATAGTTGCCACAGTTGCACCAGGCACCAGAAAAGGATTACCTAAAACAAGACAACATTACACTATATCAACTTTTTAATCTGTAATTGATTTTAGAATTCTGAAATAGAGTAACGTTTTACCCTTAGAGCTGTTGCTGCTGCCATTGCATTGAAGGAAGGTGAAGCTTGCTTAGTAGCAGCATGTAGGTTCCTGATGAAGAAGGGAGTTGAACGGATACGGTGATGATTGAAGATTGTTGTACGTGTAAATGGTGTCAGTCTATGACAAAACCTAAAATTCATTGTTTTTTGTATGTTTGTTTGTGCAGGTGAAGGAAGGGGTTTTGGTTTGCAGAAACCGATTATTTATCGGCTTTGTTTTATATTGGTACCCGATAAATGATTAGGGTTGGTAAAACCTAGGAGTGTTCAGAATTCTATAAGAATTCGAAAATTCGAAATTCGACTTAATTCGATTCGATTATCAAAAATTCGATT
>JAUTDX010001176.1:0-73419 GCA_030844895.1 Ambrosia x helenae
TTTGAACTTTTATCACTTCAAATAATTCCACGGAAAGTAATAATTATTTTGTAGTTAAGGCGATAGTTTCGAAACTAAGATGAATTCACAAACAAGTTGAGAACTCCACTTAAAGAGTAGGGTACTCTCCATAAAGGACGATGAAGAGATGAGGGTAAACCTTAGCTCTATCTAAGAGACAGAGAGAAAATAGAAGTTTTCGTCAAAACCACTCATTATTGAATTAGTTTTGATCAGTGTTGCAAACTCGGTTTGGGTTTGTAATCGGCGACCCACCCTGGAGCGAGTACTCGGATTAATCAAGGGAGTACTCGGGGGGTCAAATCGGCCTATGCAGGGAGTACTCGGAGTAATCGGCCAACTCGGAAATACTCGGCGACCTACCCTGGAGCGAGTACTCGGGGAGAAATCGGTCAACTCGGCCTTGTTTTGCAACATTGGTTTTTGATAAGCATTTCCAACAACACAATTTGATAAATAAAAACTTTCATGAATACTTTTTAGGAAAAAAAACCTCCAAAGTTGAACAGAAAAGGACGCATAAAATATAGATTTGATCGAACGAGCATGCATGTAGGGTAACAAAAGTTGGTCACATGATTGAACTCTTTTGTTTGATCAATTTTAAAATGTTGACCAAAGAGATGAATTGAGGTTGGAAGAATGATTTGTTTTAGGGGAGGTTGTGGGAGTCTAATGATTATGACTTTGTTTGTCAAAAAGGGGTGGCATGGCGTGCTTAGGGATTTGACTATGCCTCCCATATGCAATCATATGCATTCTGTGGCTGTAATTATTATTTTTTTTTATGTTTTATTTTTCATTAGTTGAATTCACAAACATTTGCAAAACTGAAACTAATTAAAACAGGATTGTAACAGTTTGGTAAATATGTGTTTAAATGTATATATTGAATTTTCAAACAAAACAAGTGAATTAGCATGGAACTTTTGGCTTACACTTGTTGATGTTTTTCTTTTATAGGAAGGGCATATGATTAGCTATCAAGTGATAGTCGGGTTTTTTTTTCGAATTGATGAACTTGGTGAAACCATGAGCTCTCTTACATGTATGGCTATGCCGGGTGGAAGGGGTCCCTGATTTGACTGAGTAAGGATTCTGAAGGGAGTCTCTTGGTGAATTTCGTTAGCCGTTCAAAAAAAGATAGATTACATATGTTGGTTAACGGAAAATTAATTAGCTAATCATAAAATCAAAGAAATCTAGTACCGTCTCTATGTTTCCAATTCGATAAACCGATTTCCGTGCCATGGCTTCGAGCAACCGCAATGTTTTCACACTTATCTCTCGCACAACAGTCCCCAAGGGGCTTGCCCTCGTGAACCGTCCCCCTATGCGAACTGCCACAAAACTGCCTAGTCTTTTCCTTTTGATGCAGAACTCATTCTCGTGGCCCGTGGGCAATGAATCCATATAGTGGGCTGCCAGATTACTTGACCCATCAATTAACTAATTGGTCCAACAACTACGTGAATTAATTATGAGTCCAAGTTGAATTTAGCCATTAGTCCACCAATGTATTTTTATTTCTAGTTTCTTGTGTGTAGCTCCAATCCTAACTGCAACTAAAAATTAATGGATAAAAATAATAATTTAGCTCAACTGAGTATAATTAATATTCACCATTTAATCGTATAATTCAATATTTTTTTTGAATGGCCAACAAACAGTTGTCTCGACTACCCGAGTTACCCACCAATTTGTTACAAAAGCACTCAATACGTCCCTGGGTGAAGACACGTCTTAGGTGCCCGCTCACAGGTAGCGTTGGGTAGCAAAACCCACCAATCCACCAGTTCAGGAAAAATCTAACCCCTCACCCCCTGAAGGCACGACAGTGAGAATCAGTAAAACCCGGTGAGATCATGGCGGAGGGAGGGGAGGGACCAAGGGGTGTCGAGCCTTCTCCAATGACCCAAATTTAATTAAGTTTTTATTCTCCATACCAACAAAATTGTATCAAGCCCCTTTAAGGTCCACTCAACTCTCCACTATATCCTTTTTTTTTGTAATAAGCTCTCCTCTTAAGGCCCACTCCACTCTCTATTATATCTTTTTTTTTTTTTTTTATCAAGCCTCCTTTAAGGCCCACTCAACTCTCCACTTGTAATAATAGTTTATTATGTTTGATTTTTTTTAATGAGTAATAGTTTAAATAATCTAAGCAAGGTTTTCAGAACCGGACCGGACGTCGAACCGGACCCCCGGCCGGTTCACACCGGTTCGACCGTCCAACGAACCGGCCCCAAAACAAAACAAAAAAATAAAATAAAAATAAATAAAACCGGTCCAACCTCCCCCCCCCCCGGTTCCCGGTCCGACGGTTCTCCGGTTCTCAGCCGGTTCAATGCTTTCCCGGTCCAACTAGCTAACCCGGACCGGTCGGGGTCCCGGAGCCCGGTCCGACCCGTCGGACCAGCCGGTCCGGGTTTCAAAACCTTAAATCTAAGCCCCCCTTATCTTGAAATTCTGGCTCCGCCTCTGGAGATCAAGGATCGAACCTGACACCTCAAGAAGGCTAGGCTCTACCCCATCATTTCTCATGCCACTCCACGACAAGAATAGTTTAATTGTAGTGTTTAACCCACTAAATCTAAAAACATATAATAACTAGTTAAAATGCCCGCGCTACGCAGCGGGGTCGTCAGTATCGATTTGGTTTTATATGACACGCGTACTCAATATAACAATTGAGCACAAGAGGAAATCGACTGAAAACGATAGAAAGAAATTAACAATATTGTTGTGGTGCGTAAAGTTCATTTAAGAAAAAATTTGACACATTTGTTGGAGAAAAGAGATCTTGAAAAAATATTTAAGAAGTTATGCTATGTTATGGTTTATTAATAAACACTCTTGAAGAATGCTATAGCTAATTCCTTGTCAATTACCAAATATGTACCCTGGTTCAATCTTCTAGATTTTTTTTAAAGGCTAGTTCAGTGAAAAACCTTGTACAACCCTAACCTAGTAGTCCCAAGTTTGAATCCCTACCCACGCATCGGTGTCCTCCTTGCCTAAGCTCAAACCGTCACGGGAAATTATTTTGTAGTGTGCATGAATCGAACATGTGACCTACCCGCATGATAGGAACCCCAAGAAAAACTCACCCTACCTCAAACCAGCTAAGCTGTAGATCATTTGCGATCAATCTCCTAGATAACCCAAATTTTTGTTTTTTGGCCAAAAAAATAAAAAGCATAAAAAACATCATGGAGCATACTTGAACATATGAGGCTTGTGATTTTGAAGATAACCACGAGTGAACCAATAAACCACCACCACATTTCCTTCCCTAAAATATATATTTAATATCTCAAGAAAATGTTGACCACCCAAAAAAAAAGTCCAATAAGTAAATAATACTTAACGAAATAACCAATAGCAAATTAATACTGTTCACCTCAATTTGATTTGTAAATATTGGAGAAAAGAGATCTTGAAAAAATATTTAAGAAGTTATGCTATGTTATGGTTTATTAATAAACACTCTTGAAGAATGCTATAGCTAATTCCTTGTCAATTACCAAATATGTACCCTGGTTCAATCTTCTAGATTTTTTTTAAAGGCTTAGTTCAGTGGAAAACCTTGTACAACCCTAACCTAGTAGTCCCAAGTTTGAATCTCTACCCACGCATCGGTGTCCTCCTTGCCTAAGCTCAAACCATCACGGGAAATTATTTTGTAGTGTGCATGAATCGAACATGTGACCTACCCGCATGATAGGAACCCCAAAAGAAAAACTCACCCTACCTCAAACCAGCTAAGCTGTAGATCATTTGCGATCAATCTCCTAGATAACCCAAATTTTTGTTTTTTTGGCCAAAAAAATAAAAAGCATAAAAAACATCATGGAGCATACTTGAACATATGAGGCTTGTGATTTTTTGAAGATAACCACGAGTGAACCAATAAACCACCACCACATTTCCTTCCCTAAAATATATATTTAATATCTCAAGAAAATGTTGACCACCCAAAAAAAAAAGTCCAATAAGTAAATAATACTTAACGAAATAACCAATAGCAAATTAATACTGTTCACCTCAATTTGATTTGTAAATATATAGAATAAGAACGCAGTAGAGTAAATATAATTAATATAATAAAGTTAATGCATTTTATAGATGATTAACATGCAAATAAGAGTATATAAAATGAACCGATCAATGGGGAAGGGATTGGTTGGGAATGCTATTAGATAAAGACAATCCTAAGTAAGATTACACTTTATAATATGAATCTTTGTCAACCTCTTAACACCTATATTTTAGAAAATTAGCGATGTACATAAATTCTGGCATTTTATGACCACTATATTGCTAATCACGTTGGAATCACGGATATGCGTTGTTTCAGAGCATCGAGGCTTCAGGCAAGATGTACAAGCATATATAGGATATTGAGGTACAACTAATAAATGAGTGTGTGCGCGCGCATGCATAAGCGTAAGTAAATGAGGTTTTGTGTGACAAGTTGAATTAGCATACAAAGCCAAGATGACCTCATGACCCTCTTTCAATACTTGCATTCTAAATCGTTAGGAGACATAAATTGTTTAAAAGTAGGTGCCCATGTTCCTATCACACACTTACGTTATGTCGATGGTATTCCATGGGACACTCATTATTATAGAGTGGCCATTCATATTAGGTTCAGGTTGTTGGGTTAAATTAGCCATCACTTAGCCAAAACATGACCCCTATAACTATTCATGTTCCAAACAACCCCAACTCTGATAAGCTTAACTCATTTTATCTTGCCATAGCCCACATAGCCCTTTATCTAAATGGGTTGGCATGTTGTAAATATGTTGATTAGATAAACATGTAAATTGTAGGTTTCCTTTTAAAGATGTTAGTTGTCAAACCGTTTATCAACAACCTAACATAAGGCTCTATATCCATTTTGACCCAATCCTATCCTGTTTATTTTCATACTTTCATGTTGTGTTAGAAATTAGCACCGCTCCCCTAATATGTCAATGACCATTTAATCATTTTCTATGATGTCATTGAATGTTCGTTCCCTGTACGAGTAAACATCATTGCCTGATCAGTGGTGTGCCGCATATTGGCACCGATGACCCTTCCTCCACATATTGTTTTATATAGTTTTCTTTTAGTTCAGTTTCCTCTTATTTTTTTATTCAATGTAATTACTAGTTACATCACTATATATGGTACTTTAAATGCTTTCTCCCTTTTATGTACAAATATCTTGAGATTCCCCATCCCTCTATACATTAGGATCATTGTCATGTGCTTAAAAAGTGCCTAAAAATGAATAAAGGTTATAAATAATCACAAGTGTATTTAGAATTTTAGATGGCGTTGTTTGGTATAGGTACAATCATATATTAGTGCGTTAACCCTTTCTATTTAAGGATTTAACTTGAAATTAGAGATGATAACGATTCATCAGTATGTTTGGTCCTCACATGGATACAATGTATGTTTAATTGTAGATACACCAATTACACGTATAGATACAAATTATCGTGGAGGAGCGGATATCTCCATATGAACCCTTAACGTGTATGATAAAAGTTTTGAATACCTTCTAATGTTAATTTGCTTGCATGCATATTTGTCTTGAATCATGGATTTATGTATCTGTATTCATGTACTAACCCTCTCATGCTTGGATGAATCCTTTTTTTTTGTTTATTATATTATATCACACTTGTGATATTTACAATGTTAATAATTTACATGCTTTGTCATGAAGCATGGCGTTATACATATGTATTCATATATTTTGAATTGGGTCTCTCGTATTTTCTTATAAAACTTAGGCTGGGTGGTGAATGGAGCCCATGGCGCTCCATTCCGCCACGTCAAAAGGAGAATTTATTCATCTCTTTTAATAACTACCAGAAAATAGAATAACGTCTTCTTAATTTAAAAAAAAAAGGAAATTGAAAAAAAAATGAGATTGGTTGAATAAAGGGGGTCTACTAGACCACCATATTAATGCCCGTTATTGCATTCAAAATTGATAAATGGCGCCTAGGAAATAAGGGATGGGCGCAATTTATGGAAAACAAGTTGAGGTGGCGCCCTTGCACCATCCAGCCTTATTTTTTGGTTGGCTTCTGGACTTCTTATTGGTTCTCCATCTGGGTTGTTTTGTCATTTTCGTTGGGTTGTTGGGCTCCAAATTGGAGCATAAACTTAAAGTGGGCAGGGCGCTACTAGCAAAAGGGGCCGATACCTTCTACCCCCACGGCAAAACCGTTGCCGGTGGCAAGGGTAGTGAGTTTGGGTGGTGAAATCGTGAAGTAACACCCGAAAACTTTGGAGGCTTTGCGGGGAATTTTTTGTTCAATGCAGTGCTGCTTCCAAATTTGTGTTTCAGTGTAGTATATCATTAACGTAATGTGACAGTGTAAGCTTAGTAGAAATCATCTATACTATATTATAATGCATGAGGCAGGGACTTCTTAAAACTTAAGTAATACAAATATAATTGCTTAAGGTACAACACTTAATGCACATGATAAAGATTTTTTAAGGGCAAATATGTCTTTTAGTTAGTTTCTAACAACCTATACTAAAAAATTGCTTGTAGTTACAAAGCCAAGAAGAGGTTAGATAAAGCCTAAATAGGTGGAGAGGATCAACTTTGGTCATTTGCCAGGGTACAAACCTTAAAAGCATATTGTACAATGATTCAATGGATAAAAACTTTTAATCTTTTAAAGATGCAAGTTGTGATGCATCATGTACAAGCCTCTAATGCCAAAAAAAAGAAAAAGACACGGGATGTATTCATCAAACTAGGGTTTTTTTCATCAGATCTCACATTTCATAACGTTATCCGCCGCCTGCTCCCTCCCTATCTCTCTCTCTGTGGCAATTTAAGAATATAGGTGATTTCATCACCAGATCGATGAATATTTCATCAGATCGACGAATATTCCGACCTTAGTCAAGGGTAAGTGACACTTTGTTTAGATTTTGAACACTGTTTCTTTATTCAAGACCCTAACGAAGACTAACATGCTGACGTTGATGTAGATCCATAGTGATGTTTCCCTGCAATGGGGGAGCCGGTATGGGTTCTGTTACAGTAGAGGTAAATCCGAAAACCTAATAAATGTTGTTGAAAATTGTGGATAAACTATTGGCCCCTATCTGGTCAATTAAGCTCAGTGTCAGACAAGCATATAGATGAATAAAATATGCGATGTGAAGGAATAAAAACATTGTTTGATATTGAATCCTCTTTCAAGCTTTAAAAGCCACAACTAGCAGTGTATTGGCATGTTGTCTACAATGATGGTAAGTTATATTAATTAGACTGATAATGGGCAATAATCATCTTTATGACTGAAATTCAATATAGATATAAGGATTTTACCCTAATTTTTATTTAATCTTTTGATTTAGGCATCTTACGGAGCATGAGCTACTACTAAGATACCTTGGTAAGTTACAATCGAAGGTTTGTCTATATGTCACAATAATTTTAATGGTTTAGATCTGATAGTGTTAAATTTTTGTTTTTATAGGTTCTGTTATATTTTCTCATACTATATGTTGTCACTTTGGGACACATGGATTTTTTTAGTGTTAGTTATTTGGGTCTAACTGGTTAGTTTTTCAGTAGCAAGAATGTGTTCCAAATGTTGACCAGGACAGATATAGCTCCAAGAATAAATAAAGTATGTGCCACTTAGGCGTAGGGGTAGAAATTTTGATCTCAAGCATCGAACACTAAGCCCAACAGTGAAAGTGTAAGGATTCAAGGCGTAACGTGTTTCATGGTACGTATGTAGAGCCCAAAGTTCCCAAAGTTCTATTTTATGTTTCTCATACTGTCATGTATTTGTTTTACAGGAGTCCATTCAGGTTGTATTTTGTCTTTAAAGGTCAATGCTTAAAGGGAAGGAGCCACGCTGGTTGAAGATTGCCCAATTTGTAAGTTTACCAAACAAATATTGTTCGTTAATGCCTTCACCAAGGTCGACTGCTAATCAAGGCTGATTTTTATGTTAGTAATTTGCATAACTGTTTTTTTTTCAGCCATCCGTAGCGCTTCTATACTGCTGAAAATTGTCACATCGTCGGCTTTACACCATCCGGTTGTATCGTACAATTATAATCACTTATGATCAAGTCAATTTGGGTCGAGTGGGCTGAATAAAAAAATCACTTAAAATGAAATGAGTGGAATTGTTGAGATTTTAATTGTGATTAAGTTAGTAATGATGCTCTTTATTAGAATTTTGGTTTAATTAACAATTTAACAATATTGTGTTACCACTATTAATTTCAACCTATATGACCCGTATGACAAATACTACGTTTTAAATGCAGTAGTCAAACTTTTTGGTTATTTAAGCAGTTAGATATTTAATTACTTATAACATCCCATGATTTTCGGACATAACAATGTTTTTTTTGTTTGAAATTTAGGAGTGGGATGGGTTTCACGTTGAATCTATGTTTTAGAAAGTTTCTTTTGTTAAACTTAAAGGCTTCTTCTCCTTCTTCTGTTTTTTAATGAGTAATGACTTCATGCTGATAAATTTATAGGTTTCTGCACCTGATAAGACACTACAAAAAAACCGACCTTTAGCGGCAACCATCCTTGGTGTCGCCGCTAAAAGCTTGATCCCCACCAACCTCATTCAGCTTCAATTTTTTCAGACGAGACCATTAGCAGCGACTGTCGCCGCTAAAGGTCGTGTCGCCGCTAACGGTGCACCTTTAGCGGCGACCAAAGATCGCCGCTAAAACCCTGCTCTGTTGTAGTGAGAGTAAAAATATCGGTGTTTCATTTGTTTCAATCTTGTTGTTACAGGCATGTCCTATTGAGATTCCAAACACAAAGGTACTACGGTGGTGTCGGCGAGTGCTAACAGTGGAATAGGCCACCGGTAGTGAAACTGTGATGGTGTTTGGTGGTTCAGGTGTTACCCCGTGACAACGGTCAACTTAGTTAACATCCGGACGATGGGTCAAAGTTGGTCACTGAGGTCAACTCAGATTAGAGGTGGTTAACGGGAGCATGTGATTTGGTCACAAGGGGGATTAGGGGTGATCACGCAATCGAAGCAAATTACGCCTAAACACTTTTCTTTTTTACCCTTACTACATATTTTATCCGATGATTCCATTGGGTTTTTATCGGCTTTGTGTATATTTGCAGTAAGCATACTACCTTGAGGCCATGGGAAGTTCTTATAAAAAATAACCCAACTTGAAGCATCTCTGTCTTTCATACTTCAAGGTAAACAACTAAAGTTAATGATTCAATTCTATGTTTTCAGTATAGAATTTTGATTTCACCTTTTTTTTTTCTTTATGAAAACAAGTGACGAGTCACTTAGGTTAATAAATAGTTTGAAAAAGCTTGAGGATGAGTTTTTTTTTATGGATGGTATCTATTATAACTTCTTGTTCTTGATGGTGATATCAGGACCTAAAAAATAACCCTGAGGATGCTGCATGTGTCATATGTATGTCGTTGTCTCTTTGTTAAAATTTCAGATATTGTATGTTCAAATATTATTAAGGCTGGATAAAGCTGCCATTTTTCATGAAAGCACCTCATATGAATGTGTCCTGACAATATGCAATGATATTTCATGTGCTAAAATGTTACTGATTCTACTATCTTATTTTTATATATAGTGTGTGTTTAGATATATTAAGGCTGGTTAAAGTTATGGATTATTTCACTTCATAGGCTTGTTTCTTCAAATATGATTATTTTTATATAAATCTCATGGTTATGTATCTGTGATATGTGATCTGATTTGTTCCACATTTTTTTTTTTGGGTCATGCTTAGCAAAATAATTGATGTATTATGTATATTTGTTTTGGCTGGAATTCCACATTTGTACCATGTATTGTTATCATGATTAGACCGTTTTCTCAGTCCATTGATCAAGGTGGCATATTAGCACAGTTTAAAATACTTTTGATATTCTTTTTCAAAATTTGCTGGTTTGCTATTGATTTAGGTATTTAACATCTAAAAGTAAAGTGGTTTATGGTGATTTATAAGGTTGATTATGTATTTTTTTTATTGCTTTTAAACCTTCATCACATGCTTGATTAACCATTTCCAATTGTTTTAGTAACCACTGGTTAATAATATTTGGGCAAATGGTGGTTTAGAAGGCCACAACTAAGCGCAAGATATATTGAAGGCAACAACTAAGCGCAAAATATATTGAAGGCCACAAGTTCTAACCATACAATTCACAACTTCGGTAGATGGGGAAATCGTTAATGCAGTTCACTTTATGTTGAAACTGAGATTTGCTCCATCTTTTATTTTTCTAATGATTTTAATTTACGGTTTCTATGTTATTTTCTTCTAACCGGTTAAAGATAAAAAATTTGAATGTGTTTAAGGTTTTTGTGTTCAAACTTTTGCTTTACCTAAATTCTTCAAACCCATTTGAGGCTTCTAACCTGTATTTCTTTTTGTCTTTTTCACTTCAAGTGACCGGTCACTTTCAACTTTCAAGATAAACCAACTGGAAATCAAATCGATAAAGCACCAAATCCTTCAGACCCATTTTTTGCTTTGAATTTGTAATTTTTTTTACCTTTAATTTGCATTTTACTTTTGTCCCTTTCATAGGCCTCAACATGCAAGAGTTCCTTATATGGTTAATGGGAAAGGGTCAAACAAGAGAAAGGGTTGCTGAAATGCTCTACTCACCTTCTTCTGAAATGCTATCGTTTATTGTATAATTGTCGTTTATTTTTCAAGTTTGAGTAGAACAATACCGCCAATATCATTAACTCAAGTTTGGGTCAATATGTTTACCCTAAATTCCATGATTTTTATATTTTGGTTTTTATTGTCATTAGTCATTTGCACGCTTATTTTCCTTTTTCCGTTTTTTGTTCTGTTAGCCTTTTTAAAGGTCCGTCAAAATATTGATACTCCAACAAAATTACTATATTCACAAACATAATTTATAAAATAAATTATATAAAGTCATAATAAAAGTATATTAAGTCATAAAAACCGTAGCAAGATTGTATCTTCCAAGCAAAAATGTTTGGTTCTTGATACCATGATTTGCTGTAGCATTTCACTATTTGCAAATAGCACAAAAGTCTACCAACAATTTGGTACAAAAAAATTTAGTTGAACAACAAAAATTTTAGTTGAACACCTTTTAAGCGAAAAGGTTTGTTACTTTTTTTTAGATCGGCTAAGGACATCACCTCGGTACCCCGTTTCGAATCTCCTTCCGCATCGTCCCTGAGGGCATAAGCCCTTTCAACGTCAAGGGGTGTATTTTTGCTGGCCTGGGATTCGAACCGTGTACCACCCCCGGGCGGGAACCTTACTAAGAAGTAAACCCTCCTACCTCTCCCCAACTGAGCTAGGGGTCATTGGCGAAAAGGTTTGGTACTTGATACCAAGATATGTTTAAAAATAAAAACAATTCCCAATACCTTAATCGGACAATTCTTTAACATAGAGAGCAAGGTTAATTCGTTATTACATTCTCACAACTTTCCATCTTCATTCAACGTCGTCATCTTTAGAATAGAAAAAAGCAGGCAAAATGTCATCAGACAACCGAGTTCAAAGGAACTTATGAACCAAAACTCTTTTATTAGTCTAACTTAAGTAATGTAAAATGTATCATGAGACGATTGATAAATTGAAAGAAAACGAGTACCACATTGTAAATTGTCTACCACCGCAGCCATCGATCGGTTATTTGAGACAGGGTAATTCAATTACGATTCAGTTAACATTCGAGCAACGATGTGGGACACCCAATTCTTATTTTTTTCTTCTTCTTTGCAAATAGGTTACTTTTAACACCAATTTTTGTAGAAGTTACCTATTTTTCTATGAATTAACAATATAAAGTATATAAACGACGGCAAGTTGCTATAATGCATGGTATGTATCATAAATTTACTTTGTACTAATACTTAAAACAATAAATACGTTATAGGGTTAAATTATTGTTAATACCGGGCAACACCAAAATCGACCGACCAAATGTACGCCACAACGCGAAGAAGGTAATTCCGACTAATATGAATACCATACGATATATTTATGAGATGATTGATAAACACATTAAAAATGAGTTTCGTAAATTGTCGCCCCCGCCGCATCGCGCGGGTTTCCTACTAGTCTTCTGAAATAAAGAAGTGAGACCAGCTTAATTGATTCACTTTGATTTCTTCAACAACTTTTTTCATTTCTTTGACTGACTATATGATTTTAGTTTGTAAATTAATCTTAAAATAGTGTGGTATCAAACCGCAAAGCACTGACTACATTGATTACAAAGGTGGTATGAACCAACTAACTACGTATATATTCACAGATGTAGTTAGTTTTGTAATAATCTAATTTTTTGTATTTTGATTGATGTTGCTAAGAACATTGATTACAAATGTTGATAAGCCGGTTAGATGTAGCTTATAATTGTTAGACACAAGATAATGTCTAGTTGAGAAGTGATAATTAATCACCCCACCATGCACGCCTCTTAGATCGTTTTTAATGTATGTACTTTGAAATTGACTGACATGTGTTGTTTATTGAAATAGATACTTAAATTATGTATGAGTAGAGAAAATAGTCGGGAGACATGAAAAGTTATCATCCTATAATCTTTTTAGTCGATAGCAGTTAAATCATCTTTTATCTTCAAAATGAATATTTAGTGCTTACCTATTGATTGTTTATTCGGTGGCACCCAATGTGATCGATTGTATATCTATAATAAATAATGAACAAATATATCATTCTTTTACATATGTTCACTTTCACATCAGAACAATGTTTTCAGAACCGGACCGGACGTCGAACCGGAATCCCCGGCGGTTCGTCGGTTCAACCGGTCTTTCCGGTTTCAAAACATTGCATCAGAATCCCGAGGATCAATAATAAATTAGTTTATTTATATTTATGTTTCAATATAAATCTATAAATATATATAAAAGAATTGATGTTTGCTGACGTGACATTCAATGGTGGCATCAACCCTTCTTTAAATGTGTCACGTGGCATAATAAGGTGAGATTTTTTTAACCTTTTGTTTTTATTATATTAAATCTAATAAAAAATTAAAACCATATTCCTATCTTCTTTATACTTTTTCTTCTTTATTGTTATATCTTCCATTTTTTTATAAATTAAATATTTTTTTAAAAATCATATATAACATTTCTCCTCCCACAATCCTTAAAACCCCTCATTTCCCTCTCACCACTCTTGCCACCACCTGTGCATTATATCTTCTTCACCGTCAATGATATTATTATTATCCACACAAAACCTAAGGTTTCTTTATTATCTGTCCTCGCGTCTTCAAAACACAAGTACACAACATAACAATATGAACTCCAAAAATCCCTACACCTATTCAAATCTCTTCAAGTTTGAGGTATTCCATCGTTTTGTTCTTTATTATTATTATTATTATTATTATTATTATTATTATTATTATTATTATTGTGGAGGATCCGAATCTGAAACTTGCGTCTAATTTGGAAAATGTGATTTATTTATTGGCTTCATATTGTATATCTTTACCCCATCGTAACAAATTTATTATAATGTATAATAATATAAAATTGTATTGTCAAATATTATAAATAATTTGGTTTCTAAACTTGAAATTGTGATATTTCTTGAAACCATACCTATAAAACTATATATATTATGCACTGAAATAATGATTAAAAAAATTTATATAAATTTAGAAGATGGTGGAGAAACTATTGATATCACTCAAAGTATTTTATTATTTTATTTTATTTTCATAGTTGACGTAATGAATTATTCATTTTTTCAATGCGTTTAATATGTTTTCTTCTTTTATTATTTTTATTAAGTTATATTAGATTTTTCAATCACGGGACCTTCTTGGGGTAATCAGCTAGTTTTATATAGAACGATTTGTAGTAAATAAATTAACTTTTTTTATTTTTTTAGAAAGCGAATGTCTCAATCATTTGGAGGTGGCATGCAACTTAACTAATTGTTGTATAGCAATAATTTAAGTTTGTCTGTTTATACTTAAACGGTCAAAAGATCAAATACGAATCACGATTCCATGCAATTAAGGAAACCAATATTTTCTTCAAACAAAATGCTCACAATTGAGGAAACTCCTCTTACATAAAAACCCAAACAAAAAGCCCAAAAAGAATATCCAATAAATAAATAAATAATTTCCCGGGAAACCCCTATCTTTTACTCTTAATAATTCCCGTAAATAAACGACACCACAAACCATCACACTTTCACCCTTCTCCCCCAAATCAATCAATCAAAATCATGAACCCTAATCACCAACCACCTTCTTCTTCATCCCAATCGTCTCCACCACCATCTAATAATAATAATAATAATAATAATAATAATAATAATAATAATAATTAAACCCAATTCATCATCACCACCAGACCACCCAACAACCCCATCATTATCCCCATATTATTATCACCCATCCCCTTCACGTCCCATCTACAGCGACCGCTTCATTCCTTGCAGATCTTCTTCCAATTTCTCTCTCTTTGACCTCTCTCCTCCTCCCCCTCCTCCGCCCCCTTCAGATAATAATAATAATAATTCATCCTCTGCCGCTTACACTGCTCTCTTACGAACCGCTTTGTTCGGGTCGGATCTTGGATTTGGTACTACTGGCAGTTCGAGTCCTTCTACACCTGATAATAATAACAATATTAATAATGTTAATAAGAAGAGTTTTGTTCGGTTAACCGGAATATTTTCCGGTTTAAAAGTGAGACTAGACAGTCTTTGCATTCGTTGTCTCCGTTAGGGTTTGATGATCATTCTGTTAGTGTTACTCATAGCCCTGTTAAGGCTCCCAGAAAAGTCCCTAGAACTCCTTATAAGGTTGTTATTTTCTATACATTTGTCGATTCGGTTACTAATTTATCGGTTATTGGTTAATTGTTTGTGTTTGATGTTTTAATTTATAGGTATTGGATGCACCTGCATTGCAAGATGATTTTTATTTGAATCTTGTGGATTGGTCTTCGCATAATGTGTTGGCTGTGGGATTGGGGAATTGTGTTTATTTATGGAATGCTTGTAGTAGTAAGGTAATGTTTTTTAAGTTTTTAGGTTTGATATTTTGGTTATGTATTATATGTTGATGAAATTTGGTCTTGATGGTAATTTGATGTTTGATGCGAATGCAGGTGACGAAATTGTGTGATTTGGGGGTTGATGATAGTGTTTGTTCGGTTGGGTGGGCGCAACGCGGGACTAATCTTGCGGTCGGGACCAGCAATGGAAAAGTTCAGGTATTTTACTACTTTTATTTATATGCTTTAAACATAATGGTGAATCTTGGCAGAATGAATTGTTTGTGTGCAGAATAGTATTTTTTTAATTCCTTTGTTTTATAAGGTGGTGTCTGTGTCTATTAACCATGGTTTGGTTGGTATTAGAAAGTATAAGTAGGTCATGGTTTTATCACATGAAGCATGGTTTTCTAGGTTTTATAGGTATATACTAGTGAAGACTGGAATGTAGTGTATGCCTGTATGGACTGTCTTTGTTCAAAGTGAGAATATGATTCGTTGTTTGACTTCTGTTACTGTGATCAAGGACCACCAAAGAGAAAAAGAGAAGAAAATTGTAGCATGCTAGATCCACATGAGTATATGGGTCATGGAATTTTATAAAGTTATAATAATTCTATATTCATTGTGAATAATATAGCCTAGTTTTAAGTGGGTTTATAATGTTCTAGATATATTGCTTACGCTTAGCATTCATATAGTGTTTTTTCGTTGATTTTGTGTAAATACATTAAAGCCTGTAAAAACAAATTCACACGCACACACAAACATGTAGCCTTGTACAATCAGTTCTAACACATAAATACACAATTATGAATCCTTGTAATTCGATTCACGCACACAAACATAACCTTGTATTAATTGAATTAATACACGGCGCAAAGGGGGTTTAGACATGTTTTAGGCTTCTTTAGGGCTAGTTAGGTTGTTTTAGGTTGATTCTGGGCTTGGTTTTAAGTGGGTTTAAAATGTTCTATATATATTGCTTAAGCTTAGCATTCATACAATGTTGTTTCCTTGATTTTGTGTGAATTACATAGTTTGGTTACTTTGTGTACGCTTGTTTAACTGGGAAATGACCTTATTACACAATAAATATTTTACTAGTGATTTCTTCCATCAACTTCTTGTAGACTCATGAGTTATTATATTATGATGTTAAATAAATAATTACATGTCTTTTGACACATTTGGATCCTTGGCCCCTAAGGCGGTGCGTTTCCTGAAACGAGTGCGGAAGGTGGTCCACAGTGACTCGCAGAGCTCTAAGAACCAAGGGTTTATGTTTAGCAGGATAGGCTTTGCGATTCAAAAAAGGATAGCGGCGCAGCTTGTTGCCCGCTTACCCACTATGTAAATGTATCTTTTTGTGATTGAAATTAATGAAATATTAGTTTTGAAACAAATAAAAACATCTTTCATTCCAGGACAAAGAAAATTACATCAAGATAACGGGTAGGCGGGCAACAAGCTGCGCCGCCACCCCTTTCTGAATAGAAAAAAAATATTAGTATAAAAAAAATGTCTTTATATAGAGTAAATTACTATTTGAGTCCCTGTGTTATGGTGGTTTTAACTAGTTGAATCCAAAACGAAAATGTTTAACTATCTGAGCACTTGGTTTTTCAATCTGTAACCATCTGAGTCCAATTTACTAACTCCATCCACCAAGTCTGTTAACTATAAGGGTATTTAAGACATTTCCATGTAAGGTACAAGCCTTTTATGCATAAGGTACAATTAACCTATTTTTATAATTATTTAAAAAAACATGAAGTGTCTTATATCTCTGTCTCTGTCTCTCTCTATCTCTATCTCTCTCTCATCTAAACCATCCAACCCTCACACCTATGACCTATCCCATTGCACCACCACCTCCCCACCTCTGTACCACCACCACTGCACCTCTGCACCGCCACTACCACCAAAATCAGATAGCTAAACCCTAATAACACCACTGTCTCTCTCTGATAACACCAAGGGTTATCCTAATTCCATACTAAACCTGACGTCAATAGAAAAGAAGAATCAGGGTCCTACTCAAAATCCTAACCGTCGGGTCACCATCATCCTCAGGTTCCATCCCCAACCGCCGCTACTACCACGAACCACTACAGCCACTTGAACAACCAACGCCACCACCATCTCCATACAACGACACTGCCGTCGCCATTGTCACCTCACCAACCACCTTCCTCATCCTTGTCAACATAGTATTATACAAGAATAGGGGTTTTACCTCTGAGACCTAATCAAGTCCTATCGAACTCCATCAATATCATCACCATCTGTCAGATCGGAAGTGGAAAGGGGCTGTCGTCGCTGCTGATGTCATCGTGTACCATCTCCTGCAACCGTCTTCGTCTTCCTCCTTTACTCCTCTCTTGCTTCTATAAATTAAAAGGGGGTGGTGGGTTGTTGTCGGGTTGTGGGGTTGCCGGAGCTCCGCCACTGGCGGTGGCCGGAGGTCTCCATTCCTCTGCTCTCCCTCTCTCCAATTGCTTCTTCTTCTTTGGTTCTCTCTCTCTAACATTTCTATCAGGAAGTGTGTGTATTGTGTGAGGAAAGAGAAAGGGTGAGTATGTTTGTATGTGTGTGTTAGATAAGAGAGGAAGGGTGAGTGTCTAGTGTGTGTATGAGAGAGTGTGGGCAGGGAAAGTGGGTTGGGACTTTTTATAAAGAAGAGATTCAGTGGGTGGTAGGTGGTACGATGGTTGTGGTGGGAGTTGCAGATGTGTTGTGGTAGTGGTGCAGCGGTGTAGAGGTGTGATTATTATGGGGAGCTATGAATGTGTTGTGGCAGTGGTAGGAGGTGCAGCGAGGTAGGTGGTGTGGTGTGGTGGAGTTACGATGGTGGTGCAGTGGTGGAGGTGTGGTTGTGGTGGATGAGAGAGAGAGAGAGAGAGAGAGAGAGAGAGAGAGAGGTAATAGCAATCTGTGTGTATTATATATATATATATAATAATAATAATAATAATAATAATAATAATAATAATAATAAAATATAACTATGGTATTTTTGTCATTTCAAGAAAACTAACTGAGAAAATCTAACGAAGTTAGTGAATTGGACTCAGATGGTTACAAATTGAAAAACCAAGTGCTCAGATAGTTAAACATTTTCGTTTTGGATTCAACTAGTTAAAACCACCATAACACAGGGACTCAAATAGTAATTTACTCCTTTATATAAGTTTTGGTGATGTAACAGTGGTAATTTAAAGAGTCATTATTTTTATAAAGCAGATGCCAAAGAATAGAAACATACCTTGCCTTGGGGTCCATTTTAATAGGTTATATTCAGTAATCTCCTACCTTCTATTTACAGCATATGCAAGTCCATTGGTTCAGTATGTTAAAATTGTTAATGAAAACGTTTTTAATATAGTAATTGATGCTGGGTTGGCGTTTTTATAAGAAATTATATGCTTATGTTAAAATTTTATTAAATTATTATTGTTAGTAGTAGTATAATAATGGCATTATTTTTCTTATATATTTACGATTTAGGAAACCCATGAATTCGTTCACTCTCTTGTGTACCGGTCACCCTCTCCTATGATCTGCACTGGTTCACATGTTAATACAGAATTTAACAGTATAATTTGAACCAGATTCTAATTTATTAAAAAAAATACATGCTGCTCAAAATTACTACCAAAGAAAAACTGTAGCATAAAAAAGGATGATAGCAATAGTTAAACTTTAACGAATGCTATTGTTTTTAATTTCAAATCAGATTTGGGATGCCTCACGTTGTAAGAGAGTAAGAACCATGGAAGGGCATAGATTACGTGTTGGAGCACTAGCTTGGAATCAATCATGCTATCTTCAGGAAGTCGAGATAAAAGCATTCTTCAAAGAGATCCTCGTGCGCAAGAAGATTTTGTTAGTAAGCTAAGTGGTCACAAATCAGAGGTAACACTTTCCCAAACTCCAATTTATTATATTTATTATTAGATAATATGCATTCGTTTATACACACCATCTATGGGTTCTTTCTTATATTGACTTGTGAATTGTAGGTCTGTGGACTCAAGTGGTCTTATGATAATCGTGAATTAGCGTCAGGTGGAAATGATAACAGGGTAAGTGATTAAGCTACTTATCCTTCTTGATCTCTCTAGGATAAGTAATTTGTTTAAAATCTCCTTTTTTATAAATATTTTTTGGTTTCTGTACAGCTTTTTGTTTGGAACCAACATTCTACACAACCTATATTGAAATACTGTGAACATACGGCCGCTGTGAAAGCAATTGCATGGTCCCCACATATTTATGGACTTCTGGCCTCTGGTGGAGGTACTGCTGATAGATGTATTCGGTTTTGGAACACAACCACCAATTCTCACCTGAGCTGCATGGATACTGGTAGCCAGGTAATCTTTCTCAATTATATATTTCTAGTTTTCAAAGTTTTTAAGCTAAAGTTTTACATGTTACCTTCTAACTTGTCGGCTCAGAAAAAAAAAATTAGTAATGTAACTTTTCTCATAACGTGAGCTACAATATACCCCTTGCCATCATTGGAACCTATTGCTTATATTGATCTTGGCTCAAAAGATCCTCCTTTTCTGTCATTTTTTAGACATATGGCTAGTAAACTGCTAACTTCTCATGCTGTTACAATGGCAGGTATGCAATCTTGTGTGGTCGAAGAATGTCAATGAACTCGTGAGCACCCACGGATACTCTCAAAACCAGATTATTGTTTGGAGATACCCTACTATGTCAAAGGTAATAGTTTTTAGAGCAGGTTGGTTACCAAAAGGAAAAAGTATATGGTTAGAGTTGGCAAAATGTGCGGGTTGGGTAATTGGGTTCGAGTTTGATCTGAAACACTTTTCATCCTTCTTAAATTTTTATAAATAATTTGTGTTAAATATGATGACATAAACTGTAGAATTATCTGATTCTTAGCATCGAGAGTGCTTGGAGATAGCATCACTAAGAATGCACTTTGGGCAACTTTCATCCCGGTTTATTTTTAAGCTAATTTTTATGTCTGGCCTATTAGAGATAAAAATAACCTGTATTGGCCATTCACAAGGTAGTGGACCAAAGTTGCCCCTCAACAATTTATGACAACTTTTCTAACACCCATTTATGATCTACAATGCAGCTCGCGACACTTACTGGGCACACATAGAGTTCTCTACCTTGCAATCTCACCAGATGGACAGGTAGATTTTAAAGTTACTTTATGATTATAAGTTTAGAGACAAATAATCACAAGTTAATACTTAAAATGATTTTTTTCAGACTATCGTGACAGGAGCTGGAGACGAAACACTTAGATTCTGGAACGTGTTTCCATCACCCAAATCTCAGGTAATAAAAGGGTTCAACTGTGACCTTATAATTACACCAATTACTTGATGTGGACAAAAATATTATTTGTTCTTCAAGTTGAAAAGTAACTAAACATATGTATGATCCACGTTATGCAGAATACAGAGAGTGAAATTGGTGCGTCATCTTTTGGCAGAACGCACATTCGCTAAGCCTGTTTCACCTTTGGGATCTTTTTGTGTGGCATTGAAGTCACAAAGCTCAAGAAAGAGAAGATTATAACTTAGGATTAAGGAGTTCACAATGTTGATCAGCTTGATCATGCCATTGCAGATGCTTCAGAGCTCAAAGTCTAAATTATTTGTATCTGTTTTTCATGTAAATTTGTGAATATAAGTTATAAAAAAGTTAACGATGCTGTTGCAACTCTGAAATTAGACCAAGTTAAACCTGACTAGCTGTTTGGCTCCCTTTGGTTCATCGTCACCTTTAAGTGTCGAGAAAAGCAGACAATACTGATTTGCTGCAACTGTAAGAGATTGCGTCCATATTGTTCTTAAATGAGAAGTGTGAATTGGTAATTATTTTATTACACCCTTAAAAGGTTATGAAATATATTATAGAATGCTAGGTAAAGAACTATGAAAACTGATTATACACTTGTATTTCTAGTTAAATAATACACCTAAATGGATTACATTCAAGGTTTTATAAGGTCACTAGGCATATTGACATATAGAAATGTGTGATATAGATCCTGTATACGCTTATAGTTGTAGTGTAGGTATAGTGTAGTGTAGGTATAGTATAGTATAAATGTTTTCAAGGGCGAAGGTTACTTGGGGCCAGGGGGCCAGTAGTGGAAATTTGCGATTTTCGTAGGTAAATTGCGTCCGGGTTGAGTCCGGCCTCCGCCGATTTTCCACTACCGATAAAAAAAATTTGAGTCCGGCCCCCGCCGATTCCAAAACCAAGCTTCGCCACTGGATGTATTGTAATAGTTGTAGTGTAGGTATAGTATAGATGTAGTATCGTATAGGTGTAGTGGCGAAGCTTGACCTGAAGGTTCGGGGGGTCGGAAGTCACCCGGGGTTCGGGGGGTCGAAACCCTATATTTTCAAAATTTTCTATACGGATACTATATAATCGGAAATTCTGCGCGAAAATCCGGGGGGTCGGCCGCCCCTCCCCGCCCCAACTAAGCTGCGCCACTGTATAGGTGTACTATACTACACCTATAATATATGAGACAATACTAGTATACGATACTACACAGTAACACATATGTTAAACTATACTTACACTCCACCGAGCTATACATATACTATACCATTACCATATAAACCTATACGAGACATATACAACACCTATACTATATTATAAGCCTATACGACGCCTATAAGGGGCACATATGCTATACTCTTCAATATTGTACTACATGATACATATACTGGAACTATACCGCACATGTACAATAGTATACTATATTATATTATACTATTATAGACCATACGATACTACACAATATGATACGATATAAGATCTATATTACATGATAAGGTTTTAAAAATATTTTTAATTTAAAAAAATAATAAGATATTTATAAAATTTTGTTAAAACAATAAAATATTTTATAAAAGGTAAAAAATTGGCAAAAAAAAACCCACATCAATACGCCCAGTATATGCTTAATACGCCAAGTATAGACCTATACGAGGCGTATTAGTTCAGACAAAGTCTGACTCATCAGTTTTTCTTGAAAACTAAAAAAAGCTATACGTCTCATATAGACCTATGCGATGCGTATTTAGGGTGTGAAAACAAGCTTCTTGAGTGTGTAAATATTACTGCCTTCATTTTTTTTATTTTTCTTTATTTTAATCAACTAAGGTACTTCTTTATGTCTCAGGAATCTTCTATGGATCATGGAGTTGTTAATGTACTAATTTTATAATTATTTCGTTATGTAATCATGGCCCCCTCACTTTCATGTTTGGGTTCGGATTTATTTTAAATACATTTAATTAGTCTAGTTTCTTTAATAAAAAAAATATACAAAATAAAATGCATCGATAGTAAGTGTTAAATTGTCAGTATTAAGAGATTCAACAAAATTTTTAGTTTAAATATTGTGTATATCTAAAGATAAGTTTGGATTTTCATTATAGAACCGAAAACTTCAATTGTAATCTTTGTGCACAAGTAATAGAAGCTAAAATCCTTAACATGCAAGTAACACGGCAATGCATTTTTGTACCAAATAGTCAAACGGCTCTTATTCTAGACTTCTAATTATGACTTTTACAATTTTAGAACAAAATTTATAGTACATCAATATAAGCCACTTAAAAAAATTACAACCAAAAGACCAACATATATGAAGAATATTTTTTTTTCAAGATGTGTAATTTTAAATGGATTTGAAGGAACACATGACTATAAAATGGTAAGAACGCACAATCTATAACTATAACAATCAAGAACCCATCCTACTTTGGATTAAGCTTAACGACAAGTTGACACTTAGGATATGTGTACCAAGTACATATATTTTTATCTAAGTCCAGATGACGATTTAAAGAGGCATATTATGTAGACTTTATATTTAACATTAACTTAACGACAAATGTTATACATCAAAATTAAAACCCATTAAATTTAGGTTTGTGGAATATTTGTTTTTGGTTTTTGATTTTTGCTTTAGCTCTTAATGATATATTGAATAACAATCTATAGAAACCACAAAATCATGTATCCTTTGCACATTAAAACTTAAAATTTAGAAATCTAGAGTGAAAGAGATATGATACCGAATCCAATCAAATATGGGTCGGGTAATCAAACTCCTTTAAGTGAAACACATGAGGTCCGACATTTCTTGATGAAAGCAACATCTAACAACACCAGTATAAATAATGGTGAGGTCATTCTTCGTAGTTCTCTCTCTCTCAACTTAACTTATCCGATCAAATCTATACTTCACGCGCGTGAGCGTGGTCCCAGGGAACTTCCTTTCCTATGAAAAAGCTAACCAAGTTCTTTGTTTAGTAGATCTTGGTCCATGGCTATTATACTCAAAGGTCATCTCTTTAGACTCAATGTTGTAAAACAAGGTCTCGGAGGTCGAGTACGCCCCGAGTAATCGCTACAAGGTAGGTTTGCCGAGGCTTGAGTACTCTAGGCCTAGGCCGAGTACTCCCCGGGTACTCTCCGACTAGGCCGAGTACTCCTAACTCCGACTAAGGAGCGCCTAGAGACTTTTGCAACATTGCTTTAAGACTTTCAATTTTACATTGTACTCAACGTTCTTTTCTAATAATAATCATATGTATGTATTCATCATATCATCACCAAATACTTATCATCTTAAATAAAAGATCTTTATATCAAAACTACTCATAGATCGAAAGTCGAAACAAATGTTGCGTTTTTCTATACAACATAACCAAATTTGAAAAATAGCAAAACCAAAAGCAAAAAAATGTTAAAACTTCCAAACTAAAAGGGCCTATATATCACCACTATACAGAAAAAAAAATTCTAGATTTCCTCCTTCCCTCCGACCGTCCTATAAAATCCGATCGTCCGATCATCCGATCATCAGATTCTCTTTCATTTTGCATCTTCTTCTCCACCAATCCGCGTTCTTTTAATCTCTTCGACCTTCCAAAACACACACACAACACACACAGTTTATAGTTCCACAAAAACTTTATAAAAATATTAATCAGAAATGTCAGAACAACAACAACAAACAAATCGTGAAGAGCCACCGACAGTTAAAGAAATGATGCATAAAACCAAAATTATTCAGTTTTTTGGAAGAGATATTCCGATTATACTGCAGAATGATAATGGACCTTGTCCTCTTCTCGCTATTTGTAATGTTTTATTATTATAACTCCTTTACTCTTTTCTAGGGTTTCTTATTTTAATTAAATTGGTTTTTAGATAAGCTGTTTGTATGTTTTAATTATTAGGTTGTAATTAATTAACTTTTGATGAATAGGAAGAGAAGTGATTATATTGATTTAACTGTAATATCAATTTCATACATACATATTATGGTTAAGGATCACAGATTGTGAAGGGATGGGATCAAAGCTGTTTATTTGATAATGATTTTAGTGTTTTAGTTAACCGGTGGCACGTAGAGATAAAACTGCGGTTTAATGATTGTTTAAAAAACAGGTAATATTTTGTTGTTGAGAAACAATTTGAGTCTGAGCGCGGATGTGGCCGAAGTGTCTCAGGAGAAATTGCTTTCACTTGTGGCGGAGCGTCTGATTGATTCTAACAGTAATGTTAATGTAATTACACTTCTTAATCTTTTGCTGTGAATGTGTTACTGTTATATAAAGTTAAGGTCTTTTCGTTCTTGGTTTATGTGGTTCGGGTTCTTTGTGCAGAACAAAGATGTAGGTTATGTTGAAAACCAACAACAGAATATAGCTGATGCCATTGATTTACTTCCTCGACTTGCAACTGGGATTGATGTGAATATTAAGTTCACTAGGTGTGTTTTTTTGTTTCTGGTTTGTCTTTCTATGCAAACACTTAGGTAAGTTACATACTAATGTATGAGCTATTGCAGAATTGATGATTTTGAGTTCACAAGGGAGTGTGCAATATTTGATTTATTGGATATTCCGCTTTATCACGGTTGGATTGTTGATCCACAGGTGTGTTATTTTAGCCAAACCTGTATATGCAATAAGTTTATGTTTAACATGGGTTAAGATAATTTTTTCTGTGCATTGGTGTCAGGATTCTGAAACTTCGAATGCCATTGGCTCAAAGTCGTACAATACACTGATGGGGGAACTTGTTGCTCTTGAAACGCAACATATGGAAAGTGTTTCCAAGAAGAAATCTGAAGAAGATTGTGTTGAACATTTAGAAAAAGGAGACCTTGAAGAGGAAAATGGGCATTTGAAAGCCTTGGAACCTAGAGAAAATGTTAACCCAATTTCACCAAATAATTTAACTGTTGAGGAAACCGCATCTGCAAATTCAAACGTTGATAACGGCAGTGTAATTAACAATTGCAATGATGATTTGATAACTTTTGAAGCTGACAAGGAAAGCCATGATGTACAAATGAATGCTAGTGAATCAGAGAAACATGAAAGTAAAGATGGAGCTGAGAAAACTGGTATTGAAGTATTAGAAAAAATAGATAAAAGTTTGTCTGGATCAGATTCTTCATCTCCTGTTGGCCAGTCAACTTTGAACGGTGATGTTAATGAAGTAGAAAAAACCAATGTTGTTGAAACGGCGTCAAATGAATCATGCTCATCTGCAGCTAATGTGGTCCTAGAATCATCCAAAGATACGACACAAGAATCCAACTCTTTAGTTTCAACTGCTAATGTTAGTGAAAGTGATGTTGCGATGTCAGCACAAGTGGAGAACGATGTTACTAGTGTTGATGATACAAGACCCTTTAATGGACCCACTGCAAGACAAGGTATGAGTGTGTTAAAATATTGAGAATTAACATGTTTTGAGTAGTGTTGATTCTTTTTTTTTCCCTACGACTTCTTTTCAACGCAATTGCTTAAAATGGTTGATACTTTCATTTAGGGGAACTGATTCGAAACTTTTTGAAGAACAGTGCTAGTCAGCTTACTGTGTACGGGTATGTTTTGTGTATTTGTTGTGTTATTTATTTATGTTTAATTCAAAACAAGATTGTGATTTCTCTTGCTTACTAGGACGCCATTTCTTTTGCTGTTGCAATTCTTGCAGCTTATTTTGCCTGCAAGATGGTCTTAAAGAACGTGAACTTTGTGTATTTTTCCGAAATAACCACTTCAATACAATGTTCAAGGTTGGTTCTTGTGCAATGAATTTTTCAAAATCTTGTTGTTGATATATCGTCTTAACCTCAAATTATATGCAGTTTGAAGGTGAACTATACATTCTGGCTACGGATCAAGGTTACTTAAATCAACCAGATTTGGTATGGGAAAAGCTAAATGAGGTATTAACTATTAAGGCTTCCCGTTCTTCTTTGATAAAAATTAACAAATCATTTAGCCTTAAAGTGCATTTTAATGTTCATCTTTAAATGTTATATATAATTCCAGGTTAACGGTGATACCGTGTTTATGAACAGCAACTTCAAGAAATTCAAGGCAGAAAATCATGACACGCGCTCATGGGATGAGCAGAATGCTAGGGCTACTACTGCTGTATGCTTCTTTATTTTTACTAAATTTAATTGTCGTATATGTGTAATGTGTTTGCACCAAATGAAGTATGTTATTTATTCATTGATTCATGTGGATTTTTTTACTGTTTTTATATAGGATTATCTTGCCAGAATTGACAATGCAGCACAAGGGAACACAAGTTTCAGGTATTTATTTTGTCATATCCATATTAACTCAAAACTAAGCAAGCAAGCAAGCAATATAGATGAATACATGTGACATGTCCATGAATTATTTTTTGGCTTTACATATTATTCTTGTTTTACATTATAACTAGTATATGTGCCCGCGCGATGCGATGCGGTGCGTCTAAGTGTTGCGTTGCAGTGTGCCAAGCCACAAAAAAATAACATCACCAAAACTTTATAAGAGAAAATCAAAACCTCCATGTGTTCCCAGCCCATGTCTTGCGGCTATGTATAGAACTTCAAGGACGTGTACATAGGTGTGTAGAAATACATAAGCATGTCGCAACATTGTATTTAGAATTATATAAAACCTCATATTTTAGAAGTCATCAATGAAAAATAAAATTAAAAAGCCTACCAACAGGGCACTTGTCAACCTGTGATTTGCCAAAAAAAGATTAAAAAAAACATTTGTAAAGTCCATGGTTTGAATGGTAGGTTAAATTAAAGAGGAGGGGTTTGTTTTACAACTTTTTAGCGGCAAAAATGTAAACTTTGAAATCCTTGCATTATGTGCCTGTAAGTTGTAATCTATCACCTATGCATAAATAGTTGTGTACTTGTATGTTTAATTAAGTGGAGGGTTATGTTGTGTAATTTTTTGAAGGGCTTAAATGTACCTTTAAAAATCTTGCATTATGTGCTTGTAACTTATGCATAAGCATGTAAAAAAAGTAAACAGTTTTTATGCACTACAAAAGTTTTCACATCAAGGTTATATAATATATTGCATGTTAGGAGACTAATTTTTGTTGTATAAACAGTTCTGATCTGCAATTGGCTATAGCCCTTCAACAACAAGAATTTGAACAACCACCACAGCGTGTTTTGCCACAATCACCCACCACTTCGCGTTCAGGGCTTGTGTGTGGGTCCCAAGGTAGGTTATATGAACTTTCGAACTTATTTTTATTTATTGTTTAATGGCCTTTCGTCGTAATGGTATATACAAAAATGCGAGTAATGTGTATGTATCTTGGGTGTTTAACATCAGTTTAGTTTAAATCTATTTAGTGACACATAGAAATGAGGTTTAATGATTTGATTGGCATTGTTTCAGCATGTGCATCCATCAAGGCCCAAGCATGCATCTACATCATCTAGGCAGGAACCGAAACAATCAAAGGATAAGTGCACTGTGATGTGAAATGAGTCTTTGGATTATATATCTTTGCACTTTATTTGGAACCAACAAATCCCAATTTGTCATACATGTGATCTTGGATTCAACTTCCTTTTTTTCTGTAAATAATTTAGGTAAAGTACTGTTTGGTTGATAAAAATGAACGTTTGCATATCATACCATATTACCATATGCATAGAATGTTGTAGAAGGCATTTTCTGTTTAGACAAATCACTGATGTGTACATGCTACTATCCACTTGATTCATAATTTTAGGGGATGTGTCTGATGCAACAAGAGGTATGTGAGTACACAAGAAACTATATACCTAAAGCCAAACAAATCATCAAACTAGCCATCTATGGGTTCACTAGTTAGACCAATATTAAAAATATGACGATGTTGTAAATATTTAAAAAATATAGAAAATTTTAAAAACTTTAAAACTTAATTAGATAAAAGAAAATAAAAATTATGAGAAAAATATACATGCTTTTGCTATCTTTTGGTAAGCAAACAAAAAGTATTGAGTCATGTCATATAAATAAAATAAAGTGACAGCTTAATACTTAATACAGAAACAATTGTAAGTATAGAATTGCAAGAATCATGTAATCACTTGTACATATTGCTTTAAGTATACTTTATGGGGGTGTTATGTAATTGTCTCTCTCCACGTAATTGTGCACTATAACTCCATAAGGGGTAAATGCCTTCAATAAAAACTATAAATTTGATAGCAAAAACACATAGTGTCAAGCACTGTTGTATGTAATGTAAGAAGTTGAAGTTTGAATCAATGACCTCTTGATTATTCGGTTGTGTCAATATGATAGACCAAAATAATGTTGTACTTTGTAACAAAAATAGTATTTAATCCTCAAAAAATAGCTATATTATATTATCATGTCATAATGTCTTATAACATAAGTACATCTGTTATGATACCTTTCAAACATTTGTTATTCCATGGGTTTTTCTTAAAACCGGCTGTAAGACCATTGTTTTGTACTTGGCTCTTGGTTGCACCTCCCTAAATTTTGTACTTATCAAAAACAGCTTAGTTTAATATTTTTTATCATTGTTGTTTCAGGAAGATTAAGACTTCTTATTTAATTACCTTGTAATCATAGTTATAGTAATCATTATTCTAAATTAACAAATTGTATATCAGTCTTTACTTTTAATATATTTTTTTTTTTACCAAAAAGCATTTCAAATATGATCTTTTATTGAAGTAGAATATTCATTTGTTTTTACCAACAAGCATTTCAAATACTCTATTTATCATAATCTTTCATAGAAGTAGAATATTCATTTGTTTTTACCAACAAGCATTTCAAATACTTTATTCACCATCAAAATCCTTTATATAAGTAGAATCTTGAAAAACATGGCATAAATATTATTTTTTTTTATCATGTTAAGAATTGGACTGCCAGCTAATGACTTTAGATGCTACTAATGCTTCATGTACAAAGGGTGACAGCTTCTGGTTGTGTTTTATATTTGGGATAATTGTCAAAATAAACAGTTAGACTAAACATATTTGTCAAAATAAACATCTGATGCGTCTAAACATTATTAGCTAATATTGTAAAATATGTTATGTATCTTTTATATTTATAAATCCCCTTAATTATAGGAGGATTTGTTGTAATTGTTTTATTATATAAACCACCCTCTCCTCAATCAATTGATGAGGTTGAATCAATTACACTCTTATATGGTATCAGCCATTAATCCCTCCTCTTCTTCTTCCTAACCCTAATTTCTGCCGCCCCCTTCACCTTTCTTTTTTTCGATCCTGCCTTCGGGTCTTTCTGTACTCATGGCAGCCTCCCCCTCCACTCCTGAAACTCCATTCACCATGAACTCCTTCTCACACATGATGCCCTTGAAGCTTTCATCATCGAATTACCTTGTCTGGAGAGATCAGATTCAATTGGTCCTTGAATACCACAATATCTCCCGATCATGTTGACTCATCGGCTGCTCCTCCTCCGGCTACCATCACGGTTGCTGACAAGACCTCTCCAAATCCTGCTGCAGACGCCTGGCATACTAATGATCGTAAGGCTGTCCTTCTTCTCAAATCTGCTCTTACGGAAGAGGCGGCTGCAGAGGTACTCGGTTTAAAAACCGCTAAAGACATCTGGATTGCTCTTGAATCTGCCTACAGCAACGCGTCTGTTGAACGTGTGCATACCCTTCGTGATTCTCTTCGTCTCCTGAAGAAAGGTACATCTACTGTTACTGAATTCTCTCGTCGTTTTAAAGGAATTTGTGATCAACTCGCAGCAATCGGTCATCCCGTTCCTGAGATGGATCGCATCCACTGGTATTTATGTGGTCTTGGTCCGTCTTTTGAAATCTGGTCCACCGCCATACGCACCGCTAGGCCACCTCCTTCCTTTCGGGATCTTGTCTCTCAAACCGAAAGTCAGGAGCTTTTCATGCAGTCTATGCATGGTGGTGAGACCCCACCGGTTGCGTTTAATGCACAGCAGTACCGCGGCCGTGGCCGTAACAATGCCACCAACCGTACCACTTCTGGCCGTAATTACAACAGTAGCAGCCGTGGCCGTGGCTCGTCTCGTCGGGCTCCGCATTGTCAGTTATGCCGGACTAATGGACATTATGCTAATGCTTGTCCACAACTTGCTAGTTTTGCTTCTAATGCCACTACAGATGAGAACTTAGCCAAAGCCTTCCATGCTAAATGCCATGTTACTGATGATTCTCCGGATTGGAGTGCGGACTCGGGAGCCACTGATTATATGGTCCCACCATCGGACACTGTTCAGAATCCAACTCCTTATAAAGGTAACAATTATGTGATTTTTGGTAATGGAAAGACTCTTCCTATTTCTCATACAGGAACCGCTACTTTGGCGAATCTTAAATTACGTAACGTTCTTGTTGTTCCTGGTCTCAAGAAGAAGCTTTTATCGATTAGTAAACTAACCAAGGATCATTTGGTTGATGTTTTATTTTCCGATTCTTACTTTAATATTCAGGATCGGGTAAGCAAGCAGGTACTCGCTGAAGGGACATGCGATGATGGTCTATATGTGCTGAAGAACTCTCCACAAGCTTTGGTTGCCACTACTGGAAGATCTACTACAGCCTCCTACGAGTTATGGCATGCTCGTTTAGGACATGTTTCTTTTCCTATTATTTCACTTTTGAACAAGTTAGGGGTTTTATCTGTTACTTCATTGTTACCGAAACCTACTATTTGTAAACCTTGTCAACTTGCTAAGGGACAACGTTTATCTTTTGATTTAAATTTAAAGCGTGCTTCTAACCCTTTGGACTTAGTGCATTGTGATTTGTGGGGTCCTGCACCCATTTGTTCCCATGATGGTTATCGTTATTATGTTGCATTTATTGATGATTATTCAAGGTTTACGTGGTTATATCCCCTTAAAACAAAAACGGGTTTTTATTCCGTTTTACCTGTTTTTCTTAATCTTGTTCAAACGCAGTGTTCTCGCAAGGTTAAAGTCTTCCAGAGTGATGGTGGTACTGAGTTTGTTAATCACACAGTTCGGAAAATTTTTGAGGATAATGGCACGTTTCATCGCTTCTCATGTCCCTATACGCCACAGCAAAACGGTCGGGCTGAGCGCAAACATCGACATATTGTCGAAACTGGCCTAGCAATGCTCTTTAATGCTCATATTCCTGCTACTTTTTGGGTTGACGCCTTTATCTCTGCCACATATATTATCAACCGCTTGCCTACTCCTCTATTGGAAAATCAGTCTCCTTATCAGTTATTATTTCATGAACATCCTCAATATTCTAATTTCCGGACGTATGGATGTCAAGTTTTTCCCTATCTTCGTGATTATACGAAGCACAAGTTGGAGCCTCGTAGCATTGCCTGCGTTTTTATTGGTTATAGCACCCAACACAAGGGCTATAGGTGTCTTGATCCTGCCACCTCGAGAATTTATATCTCTCGTCATGCTCGCTTTAACGAGCTTAATTTTCCTTTTCACGGGATTGCTTCGTCCACGGATCTCGCTTCATTGCCAATCACAAGTTTTCTCGACGAAAAGTCTTTTGGTATTCCAGCGTCTGTTGGCCCATCAGGCCCAGCAATTGGCCCAGAAACTTCGCAGCCTGCTCCATTTATGTCTCCACTCTTTGAGTTTGAGACTCCTGTTTCAGCCCCATCCCAACCGGCCCAGCAAATGGCCCATAATCAGGAAGCACCGGTTACTCCTCCTAATGTTGGGCCTGAGCCTGTGACTGAGCCCGTTAATGAGTCTGTTCCTGAGCCCGATACATCTGCTCACATGGATCCACCTTCCCCACCAGCTGCCTCGGCTACCTCTTCACATCCCATGCAAACACGATCAAAGGCGGGTATTTTAAGCCAAAGCATCGAGCTGATTTTGCTTCTCTTTCCTCGCATGCTCTTCATACGGCTCTTTTCTCTGCTACTGAGCCTCGTGGTTTCAAATCCGCCGCCAAAGATCCAAAATGGATGGCGGCGATGCATGACGAATTGGGTGCTCTACATCAAAATAATACATGGACTCTTGTGCCACGTCCAACTAATACTAATGTTGTGGGATCTAAATGGGTTTATCGCATCAAATATCATTCTGACGGCTCAATTGAACGCTACAAGGCTCGCTTAGTGGCTCAGGGTTTCACCCAGATTCCTGGACTTGATTATTCTCATACTTTTAGTCCTGTTGTTAAGGCTTCCACTGTTCGTATTGTTCTTTCTTTAGCCGTCCTAAACCGTTGGAAGCTACATCAATTGGACGTTAAAAATGCCTTTCTCAATGGTAATCTTAATGAAACCGTCTTCATGGAGCAACCTCCTGGTTTTGCTGATTCTAAGTTTCCAAATCATGTGTGTCAGCTTCGCAAGGCCTTATATGGTCTTAAACAAGCACCCCGTGCATGGTTTCATCGCTTGAGCAGTTTCTTGGTGTCTTATGGTTTTGTCTGCAGTAGAGCTGACACCTCTTTATTCGTCTACAAGACGAATTCCTGCCTCATGTATTTACTCGTCTATGTTGATGATCTTATTCTCACAGGTAGCAATGAAGGTGAGATTCATCAGTTTATCACTCGTCTTAATCATGAGTTTGCTATTAAAGATTTGGGTGATTTAAACTACTTCTTGGGTCTTGAGGTTGCTTACACTGACACAGGGTTGTTTCTTACTCAATCCAAGTATGCGCAAGATATTCTCAAACGGGCTGATTTGTTTGATGCCAAAACCCGTTAGCACTCCCTTGGCTCCTCATGAGTCATTTACGGTTCAAGGCACGCCTCACTCTGATCCCACGACTTACAGGTCGCTTGTTGGTGCTTTGCAGTATTTAACCATCACTCGTCCGGACTTGTCCTATGCTGTCAATCAGGTATCTCAGTTTCTTCATTCTCCTACAGTTGACCATTTTTCAGGCCGTTAAACGCATTCTACGTTATGTCAAAGGCACCATTTCCTTTGGTCTTACATATAGTCGGCCCCACACTTCCTCTATCATTGGATACTCTGATGCGGATTGGGCTCGTTGTTTGGATACCAGGCGCTCCACTTACGGCTATTCTATATTCCTTGGTGGTAATCTCGTCTCTTGGAGTGCTAAGAAGCAACCAACTATCTCTCGCTCTAGCTGTGAATCTGAATATCGAGCGATGGCCAACACTGCTGCTGAACTTGTTTGGATCACTCACCTTCTGCGTGAGCTGCATGCCCTGCCTCCAGATCGTCCCACTCTGCTTTGTGACAACAAAAGTGCTTTATTTTTTACTCAGAATCCGGTATCCCACAAGCGTGCAAAGCACATTGATCTGGATTATCACTTTATACGGGAGCTTGTTAATTCAGGGAAGCTTTATACCAAGTTTGTTCCAACCAATCTTCAAGTGGCGGATATTTTCACTAAAAGTCTTCCGGGCCCTCAGTTTGAGAAGTTCCGTACCATGTTATGTCTTGGACCGCCACCTTTTCGATTGAAGGGGGGTATTAGCTAATATTGTAAAATATGTTATGTATCTTTTATATTTATAAATCCCCTTAATTATAGGAGGATTTGTTGTAATTGTTTTATTATATAAACCACCCTCTCCTCAATCAATTGATGAGGTTGAATCAATTACACTCTTATAAACATTATGGACAAGCCATTCTTTTGCGTCTACCAATCAGATGATTACACGTGTGAAGACTTCAGACGCTTTAATTTTAAGGTCCATGCGTCTAAACTTTAGACGCGGGGCTGTTATTTAGACGCAAGAATATGTGCTCCCCTTTGCCTCAAGAATAGGTGCTCCCCTTTGCGTCTAAATAACAGCCTCGCGTTTAAAGTTTAGACGCAGAGATCTTAAAAATTAAAGCGTCTGAAGACTTTACACGTGTAATCATCTGATTGGTAGACGCAAAATAGTAGCCCGTCCCTAATGTTTAGACGCATCATGTGTTTATTTTGACAAATATGCTTGATCAACTATTTATTTTGGCAATTACCCTTATATTTAATCCTCCGAAAGTATTAATGGTTTTCAACTTTTCATTTTTATTTGCTTTAAAAAAATTAATATTTATTAAATAACTAATTATAACTAACAGTTTACCAGTATTAAAATAATCTTTTTGTGTTGGTCATACTGTTCAAATTCTGGTCAGCTAAAAAATTATATATATAAATATATAACACCTTGTTCATAATAATCACAGCTTACACAAAACCATTTCTCTCCTAATATCACACACCACCAAAATCTCCATGGCAATTACATCAGGAAAAGATTCATCAAATACATACACAGAAACCATACAAGAAATCATGAAAACATACAAATCACTTCCACCAAGACCAACAATTGAAGAGGTTGAAGCAGCCATATCTATCATCAAAAACAGTCAACATGGAAGAAAAACAAAACTTGATGAAATCTCCACACAAATATGCCCACAAGACATCCCAACAGAGCTTTTTTCTATCCTTCAAAAGGTCAGACAAACCATGGTCTTGTTTTCAGAGCCAAGAACAAAGGAAAGAAGCTATGCATATTGTAGAGTTTGACCAGATTTTTCAGACCTTTGATGATTTGATACTGAGAGCTTCCAAGTGTGTTTCTGGAGATGGCCACTTGGATAATAATAATAATAATAATAATAAAAAATAATAATAATAATAATAATAATAATAATAATAAAGAAGATGATTTGAAACACTCAGTTGGTAATCTTGAAAAAGAAGTTGTGATCAAAGATGAAAGTTTGTTGAATTCTAAAAAGATCAATAGAGTTGAAAGCTTTAAAGGTTTAGTCAAGAGTTCTTCCATAAAAGCCACCATTTATCCTACAGGTTAGTTCAATTATGTTCTTTTTTATAATATTTACCTTTTATGATTTGACCATTTTTTTCTCCAAATATGAAAGAACAACAAATTGATTTTGAAGTTGTAAAGTTTCAAAAGTCAAACCCAATATCTTTTTTAGTTTGTTGTTGATTAAATACATGATCTTTATAATAATATCATTTCACTCAAACATGTTGCAATTTTTGCTAATAAAAGTTTTGCATGTGTTGATTTATTATTCAAAAAGGGTAGCGGCGCAGCTTGTTGCTCGTTTACCCGCCGCTCACTTGTAATTCTTGTTGGTTTTTAATTGGAAACATCAAAAAAAAAAATATTACTCTTTTGTGTATGTGTTGGTGTTTGTGTGTGAACATATGAAGCATGATTTCAAGTTTTGATTTGCAGGTATAGAAGAACATGAGAAACTAAGTATGATGAAAGTAGCAGCCTTGATCGAAACCGTCGCAAACAAGGAGGGGAAACTCTTGATCTTCAATCAAAATTGATGCAAAACATAGAATGGCTTCCTGTAACAATTGGAAAACTATCAAATATCACTCAACTTAATCTATCAGATAACAAACTAATGGCTCTCCCAACATCCATCGCTAATCTTACCGCGCTAACCAAGCTTGATGTCCACTCAAACCAGTTGATCAACCTACCCGAATCGTTTTGGCCAACCTGGTTAACCTACTCGACCTTGATCTCCATGCAAACCGATTAAAATCGCTCCCAGAGTCATTTGGGAATCTTTCAAACTTGGTTAATTTTGATTTAAGCTCAAACCACTTCACTCATTTGCCAGACCTCATAGGGAACTTAACCTCTATGCAAATCTTGATCGTCGAAACAAATGATCTTGAAGAACTTCCTTACACAATCGGATCATGTTCTTCGCTTGTGGCTCTCAAACTAGACTTTAACCAACTAAAAGCGCTTCCTGAAGCTATTGGAAAGCTCAAATGCTTGGAGATTCTTACTTTGCACTACAATCGCGTGCGCAAATTGCCTACAACAATGGCGAATCTCACTAAACTAAGGGAGCTTGATGTTAGTTTCAATGAATTAGAAGGGATACCAGAAAGTCTTTGCTTTGCAACCAATTTGGAAACACTCAACATTGGTAAGAACTTTGCTGACATGACATTTTTACCGCGGTCAATTGGTAATCTTGAAAAACCTTCAAGTGCTTGATATAAGTGGTGATCAGATAAGATCTTTACCCGAATCTTTCGGGTTGTTGTCAAAGTTGAAAGTATCCGAGCCGAAGAGACCCCTCTTGAGGTTCCTCCAAAAGAAATCACCAAGCTTGGTGCTCAGGTAAGATGGTTACATCATGGACCATGGGTCTATTATCTATATTATCAGTTTTATGTTATGTTTCTCTTAGGCATTTTATACAAAACTGTTGGTTGACATTGTTTTATTTTCAGGCTGTGGTTGAATACATGGCTGATTTGGTTGTAAGGATGAATACCAAACCTCAGAAATGAAGAGAAAGAGCAAAGGATTTTGGTCATGGATTTGCATGATCTTTTCATGCTGATCTGGTTTGATTAAAAATCTTGGATATAATATTTTTTCATACTTTGTGAAAAAAAATGTACACATTAAGATTTAAGCCAAGTCTGTATGAAAGATTAAACTGTAATTTTTCTTTTACCTTTTTTGTGTATATTGTGTAAAAGTTTGATTTCCGATCACAATTATGTAATATTTTTTTGTTTTTGTTTATAGATTTAATTGATTTTTTAATCACTTTAAAGTTAATTACACCCCAACAATAACAATCTAATCTTTCTATATAAATTTTTTGCATCATTTTAATTATTCTAATTGTTGTTGTTATCCATTTTTTATATATGTTTTATATACTATGACTGTAATTTGTTATATAATATAAACCTTGCTGTCACTTATTTAAATATGCTTTAGAATATGTTTATTTAGTTATATATAATCAGTCGTTTTAATACAAATAATGCATTTTCAATCAAATGACAGTTTATGGTGGAATTGTCAATATTTAGGATAAGAGTTAGATAGATGGCAACTTATAAGATAGTGATCAAATTGGTTGACATTTCTAATTTAATCGCTCTTATCCGTAGGTATTTTATGGTTTTTTCTCATGATTTATTTTGTTTTATTAATAGGGGGAGATAACGTATAAAGCCCCTTAACGTAAGAAGCGTAAGAAGCAATCTCAGTCATTAGATTAAGGATGCAGATTAAAAACCCTAACCATACCTGGTTAAAACAGACGCACTCATCAAAATTCAGACGCACTCATCAAAATTCAGACGCACTCATCAAAATTCAGACGCACTCATCAAAATTCAGACGCACTCATAAAAAATTCAGACGCACTCATCAAAATTTCAGACGCACTCATCAAAAAAGTTTGGAACCACTCATTGAAAATTTGGACGCACTCATCAAACCCAAACAAAAATCAAATGCACTCATCACATTCACTAAAAAAAAAACAAACGCACTCTTATTCACTCAAAGAAAAACAAACGCACTCAACAGTTGTGAAGGCACTCAAAAAAAAAAAAAAAAAACAAACGCACTAAGAAAAGAAAACAGACGCACCTTTTTTTTTCACAATTGCTTGCTAATTTTTAGACGCACTCATTAGATTTGCATACTCCATTTAAACGCACTCCTAGTGAACTGCAAATACTGTCCCATAAATTCATGACGTCAACTTCCATTAAAGAATTAGCAGAGCCCAAATCTAACTTATTAACAGAAATCAGATGACCAAAACCATTACGAATCAATCCATGTAACACATGTGAATCATCAAACACCAAATTATTATCGTTGTTCCTCTTCCTCTCTCTTGCTTTTTTTTTTCTCCTCTGGTCCAGTTATCAGCCATATCTTCCACAAAGGCCGGTATCGGATGAGGAGTCCCACCGGAGAAGATGACCGGAAAGGCGGTCGGTACCGGTGGTGTTCATCTCTCCCTCACGTTCTCTCTCCCTCTCTCTTCTTTAATGTCCAGATTTAATTGCAGGAAAGAGGGGATGTTTTGGGTTGAGTGCAAGGAAGGTTGGACTGACGGTTCTGCTGCTGGTGGTGGTGGTCGTGGTGGTGGTGGTGGTGATGGTGATGGTGGTGTTGGTGGGTGTTGGTGGTGATGATGCTGGTTTGTTTCAAAATGAGAATGGGTTAGGTTTAAAACATGGAAGATTGGTTTTATTGTGTTTAACTCTGGTTAGGTTAGATTGACATGTGTCAATCTCTGGTGGCTTCTTAGGCTTCTTATTTTAAGAGGCTTATACCGTATACTTTCTCTTATTAATAAACCAACTTATTTACAACTACTACAAAAATTAAATTAGTGACTAAGTGATACTTTATAAATTTTAAGTAATTAATTATTGTTGAAAAATAATTTAAAAGATATATATGTTTAATTCGTACATTTATGATATAAAAATACAAGTAGCAAGTAAAAAAAACAAATACATATATTATTTTGAAAAATAATGTTAACTTAAATTTATCTTATAATAATTAGTTACTTATGGAAATAGTCTTATAAAAAATAGTTTGTAAAGTTATACGTGTTCTGTTAATATATATTATCAAAACGTATAAAAAGATATCATAGGTTGGCAAAGGCAAAGCTTTTATATCATCAGATTGTGTGAGGTCTTGGGTTCTAATTCCAAACACTACATGATTAAAAAGAAATTAACCTTTAAAAAAATATCATAAAACTCATTCTTAGATTCATTTTAAACAAAATTGCTTAATATAAACAAATTATGTTTAAATATTTATTTAAGAACATTAAATACAAGAAATAGACTATATGAAAAATGATACGTGTATATGGTTCAAACTTGATAATTTCAATAAGTCAATCAAAATTTATTGCATAGTTGATTTTGAAAAAGGATGTAATAACTATTTTATATATTAAAATTTTGACGTATTCATTTTAAACAAAAAATTCATTGAAACGTAGATAAAGCTCAACAACATCGTAACGACGTGACTTTACAAGAAAAAGAATAACCGTATGCGGTTTGGATGACATGTATGCTTGTGCTTTGATCACTTGTACATTATGTCGGTTTCAACAAAATTTACATCGATACGTACATAAAAACAAGTACATCACAACGGCATAATCGGAACTTTACTAAACCATCTTATGTCACCTGAAACACTAACAACTTTTTTAGCTTTTATTTTGTTTTTCTCTTACAACTTAGAAAAGAACATGCTTAAAGCAGTTGGACTTATTTATTTGATTAATTAGGAGTATATATAATGATTAATGATACTCACTTTTACGTTAACGTAAGATAAAAATATGAAAAAAAAAAAATTATGTTCAATGTCATAAAACGGATCAAATGGTTCTAGCCCAATGGGCTTATCACGTTGAGAATCTGATGATCTCATGTTCAAAATAAGTGTCCAGAATCAATAGATTAAAATGATGTCAACAAATTAAAGCGATAAACTTAGCCCAATGACGTCTTGGAACATTATATGTGCATTTTCAATGTGATCATAGATGAGCGACTAAAGAGCTCGGTTGCTCCAACTAAGTAAATATTTAAGTACAATCATAACTTTAAACATGTTTTTTCTCAAACGATCCTAAACTAACTGAATGTTAACCCAATATTTTTTTTTTTGATAATGTGTCAAAAACTTTATTTTTTGATGCCATGACATACTTATTTGGTAAAAAGTTTAATCTTTTGTTGGCGTGACATACCACGTCATAAAAAAACTAATTGGATAAAAATTCAGTTAGTTTGGGATCCTTGTAGGAATACATTCAAAGTTACGACCATCTTTAAACATTGTCTTAGTTGGATTTTTTTTGAACGACTAATGTTACCCCGCTATGTTTTATGTCAAATGCACTTTTGCGTAGATTTGAAAGTATGACCTCTCCATTAAAAGATGTAAACCTCTACCAAGTGAGCTATCCCACATTGGCCGTTGGAATTAATCGAAACCAATAAATGGAAGTTAAAGTCTAATACATAATTGTGCCTCAAGCATTCAACCATAGTTGTTAAAGGTGTTAGCATTGGGCCTCAGTGCAAGGCGCTGAAAAAACAAGGGTTTTTTAAGCGAGACACGCAGGATAAAATATTTTTAGGGGTTTTAAACATGTTTTAGGTTTCTTTAGGGTTAATTTAGGTTGTTTTAGGTTCGTTCTAAACTTATTTAGGGATGTCATAATTGTGTGAGACATGTTTCAGACGATTCTTGGCCGAAATTCCGTCAGATTTTGACCTGAAAAATGTGTCCGAGTGCTTTAAAAATGTGTCCGAGAGCTTGAAAGTTGAGCTTTTGAAGCGAAATAAGAAGTCCATGCTCAGATTGAAAAGTGGGCCTAGACACGCGTAAGTGACCCTGACATTAGAGCATTCAACTAGAGAACTATTCTATCCAAATTAATATTTGTAGTACAACCCTCAAAATCCCATGAATTTTTAACTGTGGTCCTTATACTTTCAACTTTAGCTAATTTGGTCCTCTTAGAAAAAGTTTTACATTTTTGTTTTTTTAAATCCCGTTCTAACTTCTAACTAGTTATTATTTTATTTCTTTGATCCAAGTAATTAAAATTCTCTCTGAAAAAAAAAACTATTATATACCCACTCTCACAGGCTTTTCTTTTCTTTCTCTTTATGGCGTAAATCTTAAGGAAATGTAAATACCAAAACTTTTCAACCACGGTGTCACTTATTCTTTTTTACATACAATTCTACTTTCTACTACTGTATAGTCGACAATTTGAGACGTTGAATACTCCTATTAAAAGAAAACTTGTTTAAATAGTCAACAAACCTCACGAACTCCCTTCAATTCAACTTATGCATATTGCATAAAACAAAACCGACTTTCAAAATTTTCGTTGTTTGATCAATAAAAAACTTCACTTATTATGTTGTAATTACTTAACATTCGTATAAAATATTATATACCAGGTTATTTCATGTACATTAAAACGTCCTTATCAAAAATTGAATTTGATAAACTTGAACTAAAAGAATTTAATGAAGTAAAGAGACTTCCACAGTATCAATAATTCAACAAAAAAAAAACCAAAATCAGAAGGGACCAAAATAGAAAAAGAAAGAAAACTTGAACAATAGTGACAAAATTATAATTTTTCTGAATTAAATATCGGCAAGTATGCCAAAAATAAAAGTGACTTGATAAGCCCATTGGCATGTATATACAAATAATACAATGTCCGGTTACATTCATTAGATCTTTCGTATCTTCGTTGAATACAAATACGATTGATACGAAATTGTTTTTATAAAATATGTGGCTTATTGCAACTGCCGTTAATTCGTCACCGTTATATTTACAGAGATTCAACATCAATCATGCATTCATATTGATGGAAGATTCTCAAGGAAGATCTAGAACTCATCATATATACGTACTTTTTACTAAATTATATCTCAGAAGTTTTACGGGATAGATAAATCTAATATGATGTGATAAAATATGTGTTATGATGTAACATAAAAATTAATGTACTATAATATGAAAAAACAACAATTTTAATCATGTGAATAAGAATGAAAATATATATTAAAAAGAAGATATATGTTTGGATGAGGAGCAGAGCTGGAAACAACAATTGCAGAGCATGATTGAGGCGGTAGTCTCGAAGGCGTGACATTTTTTTTTTTTGGAAATGAGGGGTTTTAACATATTCTGCTCTTGATGAAAATAGAATTGTTAGTTTGAACATTATTAGTGACTTGCCTAAACATGATTAATGAATTGCGTCAATACATTGTGTTTTTTTCCTTGTATGAACAAATACTCGTTGGGAAGATAATAAACGTTCGTTAATTTGGTTTAATTTTTTTTTTTAAATCTCGTATATATAATTGTGGGGGAAACATAAAAGTTATCACGGTTCTCTTACAACGTTTGCCACCTAATCGTCCAATAATGCACTGTTGCCAACATCATCATCCACATAAGCATGTTCCACAATCTCCAATTGCGGAATCACCTAAATCACAAATGCCTGCCGAACACACACCAAATGCCATCAGAATTTGCTCCAGTACACCAAAAAATGAAAAAAAAAACATATATTAAAATACAAGTTATAGCTACCCCAAACATTTAGGTTACTTTGGCGTTTTTTGTTTGACTAGTATTTTGTTTGCGGGCATTGCCCTATGAGTAGGGATGGCAATTAAACCCGACCTCACAACTTGACATATTTGGAACTAGTCTGGAGTCGGGTATCGGGTATGGAACCAGGTGTGGGATTTTTTTTGGGACAGGTTAGGCATTTGGTGATATACCTATTTTACCCGAACCGATTACTTCATAAAGTGTACCTGTTTATCTGATTGTATACTCGATATAATTTCTTTTATTTTTTTTAATACATGTGAATATATGATATATCAGTTACTGGCATCAGGGGCGGTTCTTTGTATGGGCCAGCCCGGGCCTCGGCCCCCCCAGTTTTTTCGCCTAGAAGCACTGATTTTCGGATTTTTTTCGAAAAAGTTTATGTATTGAGTCCGCCCCCCCTGATTTTTTGAATCCGGCCCACCCTAATTAAAAAAAACGTTTAGGTTCAATAACCATTATCACTCGTTTAATTTATTTAGTGATTAGTCTATATTGTAGCCTACTAAACATTTAACCAAATGTCTTAGTTAACTCCTTAAGCCCAAACACTAAACATTTAACTCAATGTATTATGGATTCTTCTTTGTTTATTAATGATTGACTCTAGCATACTAAACATTTAACCCAATTTTTAGTTAACTCCTAAAGCCCAAATACTAAACATTTAACTTAATGTATTATGGATTATTCTTTGTTTATTATTGATTATCATACCAAATTTTCCAACCCCAAATTAATTGCCAATTTATTGAAAATTAAATTTCTAATGCATTTTTAATGAAGCAATTTAACCATTATCAGCTCGACCCTAGCCAGGGGCTCTGCCCCTTGGACCCTGCCAGGGGGCCCCGCTCCGGGGCGGTGCACCCGGACCCCCGCCAAACCGTGATTTCGGGCCCCCCTTGGCTAACGTTCAAGATCCGCCACTGACTGGCATACACTATTTCTGTTATCTATGCATGTGAGTATTTTGTTATAGACATTTGGTATGTAAAAAGCTCTTTTATTTATATACATTGTAGTTATTTGATATACTTATATAATGATATTGCTAAATGTAACTGATAAGTAGTTACCCAATTTATACATGACGGGTAATTACCCGATAGGATCCCGACGGGTTTTGGACAATCTTATCTAATCGGGTTTGGGCTTGGGATAAACCTAAACCTGTCCCAAACCCAAGCAATTGTCATGCCTACCCGCAAGCCTGTAGAATATCAAGCAAACATAAAGACAAAGCGATTGATTATACATTAATGTTATGCAAAATTTGCAATCGTTAATTTTAACTAACCTCATTGATTGTATACTTATATATCACAAAATTTACAAACAACTATTTTAACACATAATACAACTAAAGCCACTCTAGTCCTTAACGTCTTTGTTAGCTTCATAACGCGCATATAGCTCGTCAATGACTACTTGCAATTCCGTTTGAGTTTTACGAATTTTACTTACTTTATCGGAATTAACATCGAACAAAAAGCAAACGTAAAATCGTTGAACCACGTACGCTCGTTGCGGCGTGTTTATGCGGAAAATTAGATCGAAACGTAAAACATAGAAAAGAATAACTAAGTCGATCTAGGACTCACATGTTGCGGAGAACCTGTCAAACAAGGAAAAATAGACGTGTTGTGACCGATCTCTCAAACTGAAAAACATAGATGAAAAAATGTTGAACCCCAAATGTACGTTGCCGGCGTGTTAATTCACAAAGTTTAGAATGAAATGTGAAACAAAAAACTTTCGAAAGATGAAAAGCATGAGGTACCGGTTGAAAGTAAAAAAAAAGTGTTAAGATTAAACTGTAAAAAAACAATGAAATGCTTTGGGTTAAAAGTAAAAAGAAAATCGAAATGATTAAATTGTAAAAGATGAAACTTTTGAGTAGAAGTGGAAATATTGAATTAATCAATGGAGTTAAATTACAAAAAAGAGAAACTTTAAATTAGAATCGAAAAATCATTTTTTTTAATTGAAAAAACTCCTTTTAACGTATTAACATAGACAACACAATAAAACCAAATCAAATTGCTAATCATAGCTTCTTTACGGGTAGCTTAGTTGGTGAATGGACTAGGGATTCTTCTTGGAGGTCCCAGGTTTGATTCTCACGAGGGACATAATGAGAAATGATGGATGATTCCTGGCCTATGATTATGAGTTCGAGTCCTGATCTCGCCCGGTTTTACCAATCCTTCACCGTCGTGTCTACGGACGGGTGAGGGCTTGGGTTTTCTCCGGTTTCGGGAACTGCATGGGCAGCCGCCCGAGGTACGTATGGGCCCTCCATTGGGTTGGTCGTGGGGGTCTGTCCATAGTGTGAGAACTCTCCTGAATAGTCAGACAAAAATGTTTGTTGGCCGTTCAAAAAAAATTGCTAATCATAGTGTGAATAATTTGTCTCTTTCTTTGCATATCTCACTCATCCTTGAAATTAAATGGATTCTGTGTATTACTTTTTTCTTTATATATCAGTTCCATGACAACTACGTTTTTTTTTCTTTGGCTTTGTTTTTATAAACCCAACCCCCTTCTTTTGAGTTTTCTCCAATCCTAAATTTTCTTCCAATTTAATTCTCTGAGTATTTTTTGCAACTTTTTCAATTCGTTTTATAATTTCCTTGGTTTTATAAAATCTTGAACGTATATATATACCCATGCCACTTCTTATTTTCTTGATTTTCTCTTACCATGAGTACTAAGCCATACTGATAAGTTAAACTATGTGTTGATGGGTTAATTGGGCATGGAAGGGGCAATTTGCACCCCAATTCACATTGCAACACCGCTCCCAAGGGCGTGAAAGGGGCAAAATGTCTTTGGGCTTGAATTTTTTCACGGCGTGATTTTAGGTGAAAACCCCACTTTTCTTTTGAACCAATTATATCACCCCACTTGGAGTGAAGGGCGTGAAGTTAACCCTTCCACTACGTTTGGTCTTAAAGGAACTTGGATGAAACAATAGCCGAGACAACACCCTTGACCAATGTTCAAAAAAATATATTTTTAAATATGACCGAAATGTGCATAGAGGAGAACATTATACATAATACATGTCCTTCTCTTGATGTGAAATGGTGTTGATTTACCTATGTCGTCCCAAAGGAAGGAGGTTTGGTCACATGGTGTTGTTTGGCCCCAAGATTGAATGTACTTTGTTTTAGCATGGGTTACCTTCAATATCTAGGGCCTACATGTTGTTATCTAACTACCTTTGTCTAATCTAAAATAGTAATGATTTGTTTTCTCATTATTATCATCATGTATTAGACTACTAGGTGTGGAGAGGGGTGGCATTTTCATGATGGTCCGCCACGTAGACGCCACGTAGGAGTGGGGGAAAGGCATTCTCATGATGGGCCTCAAAGGGGGTGGTGTGCACTATGATGACGGGCCTCCTAATTGGTCAGAATAATTAAAAATAATAAAAAAACAATTAAAACCAATAAATAGGACCGGCATCAACGACATTTGGTTGCCTCCATTGCCGCCCCTGACCCTATGCCGCCCCAGGGGGTGGTGTAGCGAGGCCCGGCATATGGTTGCCTCCCCTATGCCGCCCCCCATACCGTCCAGTCTTATCATGAAATCATATAGGATGATAAGACCATCCGTAGTACTCAACGCACATGGGCGTGGAGGCAACCGATTCAGCAACAACGAATGAAGGGGTGTTTTGTTGCTCCATCTCTACCGCAATACCGGAACCAGGGGTGCCACCTGCTGGGTAACGCACACAAGGTTTGCTTCATCGGTAATTGCAACCGAACCATCATACCTAAAAACCCCTCCTTGGGTGATCGGCGACGATGTTACTGATAGGATAGGAGTGCCCGAGTGATAGTTGAAGGTGCAACGACCCCCTAAACGAGGGAAAAAGAACTCATTTCCCTTTCAATACGAAGAAGATTTTAGATAAATGACAAAATGAAATTTAAGGACATAATAAGGTTTAAAATGTTTAATCCAAAGTTCAAGGACCGATGTACAAATTTTACAACTGGAAAGTGTTTTTGTGCAAAGTTGGCGTACGTGGTTACGTGGACAAATAGCAGCCGGTCAATGTGGCATGAGAAGGAAACTGTGGCTCAGAACACATCTGATGCGCATCTAGAATTTGTAAAGGTATTATATTGTGTTTTTATGATAACTATTTAATAAAACTACACTTTTGTTGTCAGAGAATAATCTAGGAGATTGAAGAAATGAGGGATACAGTGAAGAGTGGTGACAAATATAGATTTGATGATGTAGGTTGACTTATAATTAATTACTTTGTTATCATTAAAACAAAATACGACAGTTACATCATAATAGCAGGTAGACGGGCAACAAGCTGCGCCGCCACCCCTTTTTGAATTGCAAACCCTAGTCTACTAAAGACAAAACCTTGCCCCCCTGGGGATGAAACATTGTTGTGGACGACCCGTTGGACCTGGTCAAGAAACGAATAGCTTCTGGCGCCAGGGAGCCAAAGGTGTCGAAGGCCAGAGGGATAAAGACATGTTGGTTATCTGCACAAGCTTTAGCGTGTTTATCTACTTTCTTTGATTCTGCCTTTCTTGATGCTTGCCCAGCTACGAACCCTGTTTCCCTTAACCCAACCAACGGAGATACCCCGGTGAGTCCATAATCTCCTTTACGTGGGTTTCGAAACGAACGTATCCAAAATGAAGCTAAGATGAGTAAAATATTGGTTTTCAATGAGGTCAAAATAAAAAAAAAGTTGTGAGAATTGTGTTTGAACTTGTCATGCGTAGAAGGAAAGCAGAGCATCACAAGAGAATATAAGTGAAGCTTTTTTCTTAAATATTACTTTCTAAGCAATTAAGAAGACTTAGGAGTGCACCCTCACATGTGTGCGCCCTTGCTATCACTGTGGGCGATGGGTGTAATGTGGTGTATTGATATCATAGTCACATCACTATGAGTAGCTAGGTTCTACCGAGTCTCAAAGGTCTTAGCATGATGTTCCTACCATTGGTTACTACTTAAGGGCAGTAACAACGTGGTTACTATTGAGCAGTGAAACAAAAAAGTCTTATGGTTTCATTTAGAACATTAAATTAAATAAATTTATATTAAATACGTTTAGTACAATTTAACTCAATTGTGTTAATCATTGAGATGTTTCTTCTTTGTTTTAACTATAAGGTGTCCCCTTAGTTGAAAACGATCTTTGAGCACATCTTAAATTTACATGAAACACACAAAAAGAAAACAAGTTTCCAACTTATAAAAGTTATGTTATGTTATGAGTTTCTTGTGCAATTTGAAACAAGAGTCTTCCTATAAAGAATATATATAGTACGCATCGCTTCATCTATTATACCCTTAGAGATAGACATGTTTTCGTAGAATAAACGCACAATCTAGGGACCCTTGATAAACACATCTAAAATATATTATATAGAAGAAAAAGCTTGATATAAAGGCCATCAAGCTCAAAATAAAAATTGTTAAAATCATTTATTTATTAAGCAGTAATGATATAAACAACATTTCAAGTCCAAAACATGTTGTTCATGTGTGTCTGGATTATTGATTATTCGTTATCGACTTGCATAAAATTTTAATCATCATCATACTCAGTAAATCCAATAAACAACAAAAGTAAAATAAGATCCGAGAAGGGTAAAATATAAACAAACTTACGTCTAATCAAACTCTTAATTGAAAAGCCTTATTCAACTTGGAAGAGCCAAGTTGGTGATGCCCCCTTATTATTTATTACTGCCCCCATATTTGATCCAATTCAACATCATCTTTCAGTTCACCCTCTCTCATCTGCAAAGGTATATGCTTATGCTTGCCCCACTCCAATAATAATTGAACTCACACTTCACACAGTTTAAATGCTCCACTAAAAACCTTGCATGATGTGTCATCCATCCATTCTGTTTGTTCCATTTATGTCTTCTTAAACTCAAATCTTCATGTGGGTGTCTCATTTTTTATCACTTTATGCATTTATGTATTCTGTTTCTTAAATAATACTCTGTTTCTTGAATAATCCTCTGTTTCTAAAATAATACTCTGTTTCTTGAATAATACTCTGTTTCTTGAATAATACTCTGTTTCTTGACTTGATTTTAATTTGGTTTTTTTGACTTTTTTCACAGAAAAAGATGAGGGTTGAAGGGAAAGGTTGCAATCCATGCTTCAAAAGTAGTTAGTGTTGACTTTTGAAAGCTTGAATAAAGGATTGAAGTGGAAAGAGTTTGACTTTTGTTGACTAGTTTTACAATGCCAGTTCCTCTTGCTCCATATCCAACTCCTCCAGTACCATTTACACCACCTGCTACTGGTACTTTACCCCTTTCTTTATTATGTATTTCTCTAAATTAATAATATTTAATTGGATAGATTGAACTATAGTTGACTTTTATCTTTTGAATGCAAAGTCAAAATTATAACTTTCTTAATGCAGAATTTGTATTGATATATTTGTTGTTATAGCTTATAGTGATTTAAACCATGAAAGGTTATATTATTCTTGCATATAATTGAAAATTAATCAAGTTAACATTTAAAAACTCAGTGGTAATGAACAGAGTACTCTGTTTTTCCTTGAACAGGTTCTGAAAGCCAATTAGTATGTTCTGGATGCCAAAATCTTCTTCTGTATCCGGTCGGAGCAAGTTCAGTTTGTTGCGCGGTTTGCAGTTCTGTTACAGCTGTTCCTCCTCCGGGTATGTACAAAATCTTTGATTTTTCGCTTTTGGACCTGGTGGTGGATCCAGTAATTTTTTTTATTTTTCTAACTAAAAATATGCCACCCACTACGATCAAACGGATATGGCTGATTGGCCCCTGTGGCTGATCAAATAATTTTTTAATTGGTATCACTTTTAAAAAATGTTTTGTGAATCAGTGTCACTCGACTGTACAAAAACCAACATCGGATACTATATGACACGTACATGTGTCACATGACACTTGTATTATCTACTTGGATCCACTCGTACATGGACCATACTTAATTGTCAAACACGTTATAAACTAGCATCAAATTCTATATACTTAAGACCATGTGTTATACACACTAAGAAAATCATATAGAAAATGGAAAAGATTTGGAAACATAACGGTATATTCATTATGAAGCCTTATAATGGAAGACAATTGAAAATATGTCTTAACAATATATGTTTCATAGGTACCGAAATGGCACAATTGGTATGTGGGGGTTGCCATACTTTACTCATGTATATAAGAGGGGCGGCAAGCGTACAATGTTCATGTTGTCATACCATCAATTTGGCCTTAGAAGGTATAGATTCATACGCGAATCCCTACTAGAAACTCTTGTGATCATATGTTAAATATGTCTAACATGTCAAATTTTTTTGTAGGAAATCAAGTAGCACATGTCAATTGTGGAAATTGTAGAATGCTATTGATGTACCCGTATGGTGCTCGGTCTGTGAAATGTGCAGTTTGCCAGTTCATTACATCTATTGGGGTCAGTAAGAAAAGTAAAGTTTTTTCTTTCTTAATTACATTCATATTCGAATAATAGCATTGACGTTATTGTTATTGTTATTGTTATCGCAAATTGTACTTGGATGATCACAGGCTTCGACAAGCAGTATAGAACAGAAGCTCATGACATGAAAGTTTGTGACGTCTTTCCTTGCCTACATCTATAGAGTTACAAGTTTTCTCTTGCGTGAGATTACTACTACTGTTACCATCTTTGATGCTTTGTAATGAATAAAATTTGCGTTTTTGTGTATACCTAAAGTAGTTTTACGAAACACAATTGAAATAATAACTAAAAACCTTGTTAAAAAAGAAAAAAAATAGGTGAAAGTCAATTTCTGGTTGGCTTACAAAATTCGAACTACCAAACTTGAGTGTGTTCATGTTGGAAATAAAGCAGAATCTCTAAAAGTAGAAAATGACACTAGTGAACAAAAATGGATAAGCATGTTATATTAAAGATAATGCGGTCTTTCCATTTCTGGAATAAACTTTAGGTGTAGCATTTAAAAAGTACGAATACTTGCCCTACTGGTATAATAGTTCTTTATCAAAAGTTATGGTTCAAAAAATATGTTCCCAACATGTTGCACGTTGACTCGTCGGGAACACCGCCCCCTCCTGGTGTGGTGACGAACGTGGCCCCTTGGTCACATTTTTTTTTGAGGGGGGGAGGGGGTGTTGGGTGGTCAGTGGCGGATATAGAAATGTTTTTCAGTAGTAACGTTTTTCATTTTTTTTCATTTTAGTAGCAACGTTTTCCAATTTTCGTAAAAAAAAAACAAATTTTCCACTAATTTTCCACTACGCGCGCGAAGTTGAGCTGCAACATACGCAGCACCTAGTCCCATACTAGGTCTGCCCCTGTGGGTGGTGATGTGGTGGTTTGTTATTGGTGGGGATAATGGAAGGTTTAAAGAAATAAATCATTTTTCAAGCTATTTAAGCAGCATTTTCATATGAGTCGTAATTTATTTTTAAGAATATCAAACGACTTAGAAAATAAATATGAATATTTCCAACAAACATCCGATGCACGTGGTAGTTTGGATACAACTCGTTGCAAAAGGTCACAGCCGCGCTTACACAGTTGGCTTATGGACAAAGTTCCAACATAATAGATGACAAAATTCGTGAACGGCAAGCCGCAAATGATTTATTTTTAGTTAGATGTATTTTTTTTATTTGATGTATATATTTTATTTTTATTAGATGTATTTCTTTATTACCTTCAATCTTGTGTGCCCAAAATTCTCCTTTTCCATGTTAAAATAACAAATAATGCTATTCATCCTTGTAACATTCGAATAAGTGAGAACAAAGTAGAGGATGCTTAGCACAAAAGTGAATAGAGTTGAAACGGTTGGAATTAAAATTTAAAAAGAATTAGAGATGTGGTAACTAAGGAAGACCGAGAGGGTCCTGATCTTGGACGAGCATTGCCTGCCTCTAGAGTCTCTAGTGCTATTCATCCTTGCCATGTCTCATTTCTCCTTCACTAATCAAGAGGCACAGAGAGAGCAACAATCGGTTCAGAGGGTGATGGCGAAAACAGTATTAGGGCATATCCATTAACAGACATTGTTTCAGAATTAGAGTACAAACTAGATTTTAGCTCGCGCGCGTTGCGGCACGATAACATGAGTTAAACAGCATGCCTAAAGATGAGCATCAACACGGACAACTTCAAACCTAATCTCTTGTACATAGAAGCAGGCATGTCGTGCAACCATATATGTTCAAAATATTCAATTTTACAAATGACTTCACACCATAAGAACCCAAAACTGAGTATGGCGCTGGAGTATTAAGTCTTGCAATTCTTCCTGTTCACTGCACCAAAAATAAACATCATACAACTTGATTTGTGGCTTGCATATTCGATTTAATCTATAAAATCCGATAACTAATATATGTCGGAAAACATAACATACAGATTTCACTTAATACGATAACCCAGAAACACCAAAAGTCGAAAGAAACAAACCTATTACCACACATAAAAGATGACCATACAGCCTCAAGTCTTGCCAACTTGCATTTTTGACAAAAAAGAGGCTGAAGCTAAACTACTTGTTTGGATGCATTATGCATACATCCACCATTCTGCAAATTGAATAAAATGTGCACATATGAAATGAACTTAAGAATAAGCAACAATTTCCATAGGCACTGTAAAAAATGGAATTAATTTCCATAGGCACTGTAAAAAAAGGAATTATTTGGCTGCAAAATTAGGATACAAATAAATACGGGAAAAATAAAAACCCAAGTTTGTACTTGTGAATATACTTGTTCCAAGTAGTGTGGAGCATTAATTTTCTTATTGAAGATTCAAAAAGCCATACAATTTTCTATTGTAGCATATTATTTGTCCACTTGTTTATCTAGAATGTAACAAAGCCATGTCAAAAAAAAAAAAAAATATGGAAGCAAACAAAGCATTGTGTAATTGATTAACTTAATCTTACGAAAAATATAAAACCCAACAATGTTTCCAAAGCAAAAGAAAATAATGAAAAAATTCGTGATAGTTCAAGTCAATCATAATTACAAAATTTACATTCGAGTTCATAGGATATGCCCACCTGTTAGCTTTAGTTTAGCACCACCTTGATCGATAGCCATATCCACACTACATTGATTGAGTAGTAGCGTACTTGTAGGAACCATTTGTATTTATAATGAACTGCCACAACATAACCTCTAATCAAACCAACATTCCAACAATATTGAAAAAGATAGTAATATCCTTCTTCAAGATTAAATCCAAAAACCTAAGTAGTCTAATAAATATGAGGGCTTTAAAAACCAAAATGACTTGGGACAACAATTAATAAATTTGGTCAAAAATAATATAATCTGCATTCATTTGTTCAATTAACCATGTGACCTTTTCTGAAATTGATTATACGCAGCCTATTTACAAAAGGTAGCATAGTGTTTTTTACATTCAACTTTCTTGGTTATAGCAAGATGTTTTGCTTTTTTCTGCAAAAGTTGCATCTTCTTGTTACAAAAGTCCCAGCTTCTTTTGACCATTTTTTTACGAAGTTCGAGCTTATCCGTCAACCTCGCCAAACCATCTTCACCGAACTTCTGTAACAAATTGAGACTCATCATAGCCATCATCACCATATTTCTGTCACAAATCGAGATTTGTGACCCACAAAGTATCCAACTCAACAGGACAACCATGGAAACTAAAACGGATATCGCGTATAACCTTGATGGAAAGTTCGATTTGCTATATGCTGACACAAAGTTAATTGCAGTAATAAAATGTGATGCATGGCAAGATTTTTTTAGATTTTTAGGTGTACCTCCTAGTCAAGCAACACATAATGAGTTTACTTTGACCAATGGTGCGGCTCCCTTGCGTCTAAGGGCTGATATGTCGGTGTCTACGACGACTAATGAAAAGCACATGCATTAAAGACTAATAAAAATAAAAGAGCAAGTAGAGAAAATGATGTGCATACTTCCTCCCACAGTGCGACTGTTAGGTCATTGTTGCTGCAAACAACACCTTGGTTATCAGTTTCCTTCCCATTCCGAACACGCCTCAAAACAAAGATTGTTAAAAGAAACACATATTTTATACATGTGAACTAAACAGAATATTTAAAATTCCAAATTTCGTACAAAAATTAAATTTAATGTATAACACCTTCAAACAACAATAACAACAGTTATAAAAAGATAGGCAATTTCTAACAAAGATCAACCCATGCTGAATAGAAAGTAAGTCAATTTGCATAACAAATGAAAATTCTAACTACTGTATGAACAACACCAGAGACATACTTGAGTTCCTGTAATGAGAGGACGACGTACGGACTCTTTTGCACAGTCATTCTGTCAACCATTCCTTAACAATCCTATGTAGTCTGTTAGGTTAATGTGTATGAGACGATGTTAATAAAAAAAGTTAATGTTTATGTTATATTAACATGTGGATTTGGGAATGTATTTTCATACCCACCATGCCTTCTGCCTTTGCCTCTGTCTTGAGCCTTCTTCGACTTGCGATCTCGTGGTATTATGTTGCTATGTCATCAACATTAGTTAATTTACTACTTTTGTTTGTATGCTCACCCTACAAACATATCAACACATCAATTAGGAGGTGAAGAACAACGAAACTCAAAAGGATTTGATTTATTTAACAGACAGGTTCAAGTTAGTAACCGATCTCACTCACCGTCTTCGTGTCTTGATCGGTTGATGTCGAACCCCATCATCGTGGGTGAACCTTACGCCGTCGTTGTTTCTTGGTCAACGAATTTCAAATTAAACTCAAAAACCCTAAAAATCATAATATTATTTAATATGTAAACACAAAATTAAATATAACTTACTTGAATCTGCATCAAATCTTAAAAAGGTAACCTTGCTTCGATCTAGATCAACCGAAAGAGCTAAGGCCGCCGTGGAAATCAACACCACCACCATTGCCATAACACCTCCGTCCATCACCATAATAATCTTTATCGTAACACCATATAGTCACCACAATGCCTCCACAGCGGCTCCACCGTGACCAGCCACCGCCCCACTTATTTCGGCTTCTCTCTGTCTTAGGTTTCGGACAGATTGCTGGGTGATGCTTGTGATTCAGGAGATGATGGTAGAAGGCTTCGGTGTGTTATAATTTTGGATTTAGATCTTGAGTGATATGTGCAAGAGAGAGAGAGAGAGAGAGAGAGAGAGAGAGAGAGAGAGAGGTGAGAGGAAAAAAAGAGAGATGAAGAGGAAAAAAGAGGGGAAGCAGATGAATACATGTGGCTGGTAATTGCACGTGTCTGATGTAGAAGCTGATGTAGAAGCTGAAGAACAAAAGAAACAACCATAATGCGTAAAGCACAAACCAATAAAGCACATAAAAGCATTAAAGCTTCCCGTACAACTCACAAATGCACAAATCAGTTGCTAATCTATACATGTCTATACATCTAATAAAACAAACTCAATTAGGACACTTGGCACTCCCACAATTCACCTTCAATTATCTCTCCTCCCATATTCTGCCACATGGCACAAGGTTAGAATTTATAAACTTTTTCTTTTTTTTAAATTAAAAATTGAATTAAAACTCTAAAAACTGTCAATTAATAACTTTCCTAAATAATAACTTTCCTAAACCCATCTCAATCATTCATATTATTCTTAACCCTAAATCAAAACATCTCATTACAATAACCGATCATCAACAATTCAAGACTCCATAATCGATCATCCATATCCTTCTTATCGTCTCCTTCAAGGTAACTCTCCTCCATTCTTCTTTAACCCAGACGTCGATGTTGCATCTCTGTTTTTTGTGTTCGTTTTTTTTTTTAATTTTTTTATATGATTATTAGTTAATCTTTCGTGGTCGATTAGGGTTCGTGGTTTTCATGTTTTTTCATACTGATTTTATTTCTTAAGGTTTCAATGTTGATATATTGTGTATTGATTGTTTTAGATTTAGGGTTCACTGATTTCTAATAAAAAAAATCAGATTTAGGTCGATGATTGTTTTATGTATTGTTTATTCATTGATTACTTTGTTTGATTAGGGTTCTTGAATGGATATGGATGGACCCGGACGCTTATTTTTGTTGATTTGGCATTGATGATGTTGAACCATTTTATTTGCCTGCCTTAGCTTCCTGTGAATGATGAGTTGGTATGGGATAATGGAACTCCATTTCCTAAACCGTGTATCGATCGCATAGCCGACACTGTTGGAAATGTAAGATTTCATTTGGGGTATTGGTGTGTTCTGATTTTGACCCATTTAGAGTTTGTTATTGATGTGTGTTTGGAAGTTGGTTATGGATAATAGAAGTCAACTTTGATCTATGATTGATTTTGATTGCGATTCAAATTTGAAAGGCTAAATCTGCAATAGGGTTTATGGCATATGGCATAAGGTTCTAATGTTTCCTTTGTATTTTTATCTATTTGATACAAGATCGATCTGTTTGTTTTTTAAACCCTATATTTTATATACTTGATGGCATGTTGTTAAATCGATTTAATCAGGTTTGGTTTCTATCCATTCATCTTCATGTTAAATCGATTTAATCATAGAGCCGATGATATTCAAACCAACACAAATCTAATGCTTAACCTATTGTCACTTGCTATTATCAAGCTTGCTTGTGAGGTTTGATCTCAAAACTATACTTCAATATAATGTTTTCCTCTTTTTTACAGAGCAATACTCAATTAAAAGGTTTGCTATTGATATGAAACAACAAATGTAGTCATGGGAACTTTTACCTTAGTCCTTAATATCAAAAACCTGCTTGAGTTTCGGATGACACAACAGGAAGAATTCACCATCTTATATGTATGTTATCAACATTTTTAAAAATCATGACTATATAAATATATTCATTTTTATTGCTGTAGGATAGTGGAAAGAGACAAATTTCATAAACTCATTTTTTTCGTTTGTCTTTTCTCATTTAATCAGCTTTTGCTTGAATCCAAACAACTACTCCACTACACCATTTTCCGTAACTTGGTCTAATGGATTTTTTTTTCAGGTTGCAGGTTCACCCAATTCGGCTCAAACTGATTCAGCCCATCCATAGGTGAATTAACAGGTTCTTGTAAGAACTCTTAATGGTTAATGACTTTTAAATTTCTTTTTTTTTGTTTAGGTGCTCTTATATGGGGTCAGGTTGTTTCTTGCAAGAACCGGCGGCAAGGATAGCTACTCTTATGAGCAGTAAGGTGAACTATTTATGTAGTTTATTCTCAATATAGTTGAATGGCATACTTGTGATGTATTTGATCTATGCTTTAGTACTCCATTTGTATGTTTCAACTTAGCTATAAGGGTGATTCAAACTAAGTGACAGAAGTTCTTGACTCTGTCACAATTTTTGGCTTGAAAAATGCGATTTCCAAATCAGATGAAGAGGTATGGTGTTTTTTTTGTTGTTTATTACTTTCTTTTGGATGCACTGAGGTATGAAACCGGTCTAATTTTCTTGATTTTCTATTTATAAATGTTTGAATATGATTCTGGTAAAAGCAATATACACAACCCTGGTCTTCCCATCACCAGAAAATGTTCTGTGTTTTAATCAAAGAATGTTATTCTTTGTTTTAACTTTTAATAAATGGTGTTCTTTGTTCATTACAAAAGTAATATAAATTTGTCGTGTATGATAATCAAAATGTTTGAGTTATATGATTCATGTTTTTTACTAAACCTGAATAAATCCCGAGTCATAATATGTTTCTTTCTGCGTTTTTATATTGTTGAGCAACTTAAGAAGTAGAGGGTATTGTTTAAATAGTATATATAAATCTTTGGTGTATTTCTAATTTACAGGTTGCAATAAGGAGGTTGTGTCAATAATATTTTCAGATCTTCATTTATATTTTCATTCCTTTTTTTTTGTAACATTTTGTGCAGAAGTTAATGTAGATGTAGCTTAGTTTATGCTGAAGTTTATGTGCACTTTTACATATACGTGTGTTTGTGTGTGGTAGTGAGTAATTGGTATCAATAATGTGTCCTTATATGAATAAGGAATGCGAAGAAAAGATTTATAAGGTTGTGTGATATGCATCATTGGTATGATTTTATCTTAAAATATTATGGATATCGTAAAATCTTAGGTTATATGTTTTTCAATATTAAACAATATTACACGTGCAGGTTTGACTTTATATCAAGCATCCATTGATGACAATTATATATTAGCTGGTGGAAGTAGGTTGATACATCTGTATGTATGATGTTGCTGACCAGGTTAGTTTCATTTTTATCGTTCTTAACATTTTTATTTAAATCCTTTGATTTTATCCAAAAATGTATATTGTGGTTTATCAAGAGAATGGATTGTAGTAACTAACCAGCAATCAAAATATAGATTATAAAGATTATGTTAGAGGCAATATTTTCAATATTCTAACCCATTTACTATGTTGGGTACATACTTATATTGCTAACGGGTATATAACGCCAATGAAATTGATTTGTTATTTAGGGGGCATATGACCGATGTCTGTATTAAAATAATTTTGAAACAATTGAAAGACAACTATGTGTTCATGTTCAGTTTAAATATTTTCTAGAATTGCGTTTATCATGATTTTGAGGTTTGTGTGACAATGACAACAAATACAGTGGAAATGTTCAAACTGATTTGAATACCCTTTTACTTTGATTTGAAATGAATCAAATATTGGCAACCATTAGTTTATAACTCATACAAATACACTTTTAGATATATCTGAAATGGGTCAAACGGGTTGAAGTCTACAAAAGACGATGTTATAATAATAAATGGTTTCCCTTTTTGGGTAAAAGTTAAGATGAGGCATTTGAAGAAAGTAGTATAATTACATGTGATTTCAGAGGCTTTTACATAATTAGTTTTATTTATATTTATTCTTGGCCTCTTGGGGGGTTATTATAAGCAGCTTGAATCAAGGACTTGTGAGGACTTTTGTGTAGCAGCAAATCGTAGCTTTATTATTTAGTTCAGAGGGTGGGATTTTTGCTAAGCTTTACATTTTTGTTCGTATCATCGACTTATAGTGCAGCTCACAATACTCCACTATCTCTATAAATCTCAAGGGTATGTTGCGGCTGCTGTTTGAAAAGGTTTGGAAGGTGCAGCCCCTTTATGCTTTAATTGGTCCATTATATCACATGTGAGATAGTAAATGTTTGCAGTGGATAAATGGTTTTGGATAAGGTCTCTCAAACAAAGACTACTATGGGAGGTTTGAGTCAGAAGATTATTTTTAATTAACAAAGGTGTACGGTTCAAATGAGTGGGTATAAGGTCTTGGGTGAACTGTATTTTTGGTGTTTGTTTTGATGCCACTCTCAACATGGAGCCGGATGTCATCAAAGGGCTTAGGCAGATCAAGACTATATGCATCCATTTGGTGAGCAAAAAAGGTTTGTACAACATATCGAGATTATGGCGAAGTGGTTTGATACGCTAATGTCTTTAGGTGTATAAATAATGATGGTTAAGATGTTTTGTATTTAGTTTTTAGTTTTTGGTTTGCGTTGTATATTTTTGTATTTTGTTGGTGACTGTATTGCGAGCCTCTGGCTAGATTCCAGTGAAGTTTCAAAGGCGTCAATTCCCAATAAGCGTATGTTTCGCAATGACCATCAATAAAAGCCAAGGACAGTCTCTATCGAAGGTTGGATTGTATTTAAGAGACCCTGTATTCTCACATGGCCAGCTTTATGTCGCATTGTCAAGAGTTAAAAGCAGGGCATGCGTGAAGTTACTTATACTTGATGCTGATAGGAAGGTCAAGACTAAAAAACAAATGTGGTGTATAAAGAAATATTTAGTGATATTTGAATAAAATGTGTATTGGTTTCTTTTAAATTTTAATAAAATATTTCTACTATATTTTTTTATACGTTTTACCGCTCAAAATAATTGTACGTTGGTGAACCGCGTGTTAAAAGCAGGGTAGGAGTGAAATTACTTATATTTGATGATGATGGGAATGTGAAAACTAAAACAAAAAAATGTGGTGTATAAGGAAATTTTCAGCGATATTTGAATAAAATGTGTATTTGTTGCTTTTAAATTTTAATAAAATTTTTCTACTGTATTTTTCTTATACGTTATACTACTCCAAATAATCGTACGTTGTTGAACTGCGTGTCAACGCGGGCAAATATCTAGTAATATAATAAACCAAAGCCATTTTAATGACATGGCACTTAAAGATGCATTCTCCTCCTTGAGTGCGGCATGTGTCATCCCATGTGGCATTGAGATATTTTTGGAAAAAAAAATTTAAAAACCAAATTGGATTTTTCTATCTTATTATTCCTCCCATAATTTTTAAACGTTAATATCTTTTATATACGATATTTTTTTAAGGAAAAAAATTACACCAAATTAACGAGCGTTTTATTATCTTTCCAACGAGTACCATAGTGCTATATAAAAAACGGAGAAAAAAACGACTATTCTTTTGTGTGGTTTCGTTCATACAGGAAAAAAAACACAAAGTGTTCAGGTAAATCATTAATCATGTATAGGCAAGTCACTAGTTATGTTCAAATCAGTAAATATGAATTCTATTTTCAACATGCGTTAGCATTGGAGTTATACATTGTTTTAGGTTATATATTAATATTAGAGTTATACATTGTTTAAGGTTAGGCGTTAATATTGGAGATACATTTTTAATTGTTTTAGGTTATGTGCTACCCGAAACTTTCCTGCATGTAACTATAAAGCGCATCATTCTATTTCATATGTAAAATTAATATGTCATATTAGATTTCTCAACCCCGGGACGTTCCCGGGGTATAATCTAGTTAGAAGTATTTAAATGGTTATACAAATGTCCTATAGGAATATTCAGGGTCCATTTTCTTCGTCTCGGCTGCGTAAACGATTCGAATATTTCCCTGTGGATTTAAAGATATGGAAAATAGTGGAGAAAAATAGTCTTCTATTAACCTATGTTTTACAAGGGCGGGTCAAGATAGGATCGATAAAGACAGTTCTGAGATAGACAAATGGGCTGTTTGGTTGATTAAGTGCTGAATCATTAAAATGGTCTGAATGGTTAAGAGCTGAATCATTCAGCATCCTTTATTAGCTTAATGGTTCAGCACTTAATCATTCCATTCAGATGCTGAAACAAACAGTCTGAATGCTGAATGATTCAGACCTGAATGGTTAAGAGGCTGATTAAGAGGCTACCAAACAGCCCCAAAGTCTATGGGAATTCCAAGATAAAGATGGCGGTTAGGTCATTTTGCAATGTGGTAAACTGTAGCGAGTTTTCAGTTCGGTCCTTGCAGTTTGTTCTCGTATTTTTCATTTGATCTGTAATTTTGGTTTTGTTTTACGTGCTTTTTTTTCCGTGTGTTTCTTGATTCTAGTCTTGTTTTGCGTTTGAGGGTTGTTTTATACTGAAGCTTAAGGCTATACGGTATGGAGACGGAGCAACTCCGTGTCCCTTCACTTTTGCTTAGTCTCAGACACAGCTACACCACCCCCTCCCCTCGTCCCCCCGTCCTCACCGAGACTAAACGGACGGACTAATGAGATGTTTTTTTTTTGTTATTATGAACGTTTAAGATTGGTGTATTATTAGAAAAAAAAATAATAATAAATGCTTGAGACATGGAGTGATGGTGTCTCCACACCCCACTCATGTCTCAAAATGCTTGAGACTAAACATTTCCTACGTGGTATTGAGACTAAATCTTTTTTTAATCTCCCCACCCACTAGCCTAATAGGTAACTTTACCTTTGGATTGTCAATTAGTAAGTTTGTAGAGTCATGTAGCATTGTTTTATACAAGTATGAGTGACCTCAAATTAGGGGAACAAGATTGACAATGATGTTTTTTGTCTCTCTTTTTTTTTCACTCAAAAAACACATGAAAAGGCTTAAAACGAGCGACATTTTAAACCAAGTATAACCACTATCAAAGTGAAAAAAGTCAGGTGAAATTGAAACAAAACCCTTTGAGATTTTTCTGTGACCGAGCTAAGGCCAAGTTTTTTTGTTGTTGAAAAGGTCAACATAATATTATTAATCAACCACTGATTAACCATAAGTAACTAGCTGCATTATCAGTACACCGAAAACAAACCCACAACAAAAACAATCAAAGACCTAAATATGACAAGTCAAAACTACACCAATTCTGTTAGAAAACTTACATTGTAATCACCGCACGCCTTTCGTACATGAAGCTCGCAGGTTTCGAGTCTCTGTACTTGTTGCAATAAACTGTAATAGAAAACGAAATCATAGAAGTGAACCGGGCTTGTGTTTGACACAATTCCCTTAAACAGATTCTTCGTCTGTTCCCAGGGTACACCGGTTCGAAACAGTGGCGATGGTGCACTGCCGGACTATCCCACTTGCCTGAAAAATAATCGAACTTGGTTGCTACTGCTATGTATTCGAGTTGTGTTTCTAGTGTATGTGTGTTTCAAGAGTTTCTTCATGTATATTTTTCTTTTTACAAAATGAGGTACAAAGCCTCATATGTATACATGAACCATGGCTAGTGAAAAGTCTCACATAATTAGAGACTTAAATTTTCTTTATTAGCCATAAAACTCTATTCAAGCCTCATAAAGTATCTTTATTTGTCTTGATTTCACCACATGAAGAACATAATTAATAATTATAATTTCACTAAATTATAATTAAATCTACACTCACCTTTCAATTTTCCAACAATCCCCCACATGAATGGAGATTTATCAAAACACACAAAATTTCCAACAAACCCCCACATGAATGGGAGTCATTCAGAAACAACCTCATTCTGATTAAATTTCAACAGTTGAGTTTTGCATACGATAGGTAGGTGTGACCCTTTGAACCTTCGCTTATGAAACGCACTTAGCCCACTGGCTCTGAGTAGAACGCGATGTCTTTGAACTCGTCTGCCGTTTGTGTGGACGACAATACGCTTCACACAAGACTCTCCCTGACAACGTCAAGTCCTCATAGTTGTGTCCGTTATGGTCATGGACACGTGCCTGGTTCTGCGAGAGCTCTTAAGTATTGTGCCCCAACAATACCCTTCGAAGCGACCCCACTTCTCTCTCACATAGGTGATCTACTGGGACTGGTTGCCTCAGTCAAATCATTAAAAGCCATAGGCTTAACCTCAACCTTGTCACTTTTAGGAATGGACTAGGAAGCTTATTTAATTTATAGTAAGCTCCCCTTTTCAAAATGTGGGATTTCCAACAACTCTTCCCCACAGTGACCTTCGCCAGTTCATACAATTAGGTTGTCCTATTGAACTCAGATCTTGGGATCTCCAGTCAGCTGAGTTAGGTTTTCCTTCGCATGAACCTAGCCTTTCATGGGCTTTAGTCTCATTCCCATTGACGACTTCTAAACTAACTCTCTGCTTAAGCCTTTTATTAGCGGATCCGCGATGTTATCCTTTGACTTCACGTAGTCAACAATGATAACTCATGTAGAGATTAGTTGTCGTACCATATTATGCCTACGTCTTATATACCTATTCTTACTGATACACATTGTGATATGAGCTCTGCCAATTACCGATTGACTATCACAGCGTATGCATTAGGCCAATGCCGGCTTCGGCCACCTAGGTATATCCTTAACAAATTGACGTAGCCATTTTGCCAATTCATCCTCTAAAGCGATGAATTTTGATTCCATCATGGATCTAGAAATAACCATTTGCTTAGATGATTTCCATGTTATCACGGCACCTCCAAGTGTGAACAAATACCCACTCGTTGCCTTGGAATCATTCGTGTAAGATATCCAATTCGCATCACAGTAACCTTCAATAACTGTTGGATATCTTTTATATTGCAGCCCGTAGTTTCGTATGTATCCTAATTACCAAAGCACCTGTGTCACGTAATTCCAATGAATTGAACTTAGGTTGCTCGTGTATCTACTTAGCTTGCTTGCTAAGTCTGGTCTGATACAACTTCTCAAATACATCAGGCTGCCAATAATTCTTGAGTACTCTAATTGGTTAACAGGCTCACCTCGTTTCTTAGCTAGACATTGACTCGTGTCATTGAAAGTTCTAGCCACATTAGAGTCATATCCATTGAACTTCTCAAGAATTTTGTCCACATAATAGGACTGACTTATAACAAGTCTGTTCTAGGTTCGTGTGATTTGTACTTCCCAAAATCACATCCGTTTGTATCAAACCTTCTATTTTCAAATACAAGTCACTTCCACACTTATGTGTTTATTGGATAACTACCAAATGGGGTGATGAAAGTTTCCTCCTTTCATATGTAGTTTGAAAACTTCTCAAGTGCCATTTTTACATCCTTACGGATTGTTTCTTAAATGGCTCTTCCCCCCACATTGCTTGCACTTTGATTGAGTTTGAGTAATATCACTCATGATGACATTAGACACCCGTGATAAGATAGCGACTATCTATATCTTTGTGTTTATTGAGGTCATCCATTATATTACTCAACCCATATTTCTCACACGAACCGTTTTCTGAGCTATATAAGTTTTCCTCATATTCAGCTAAATAGTATCATAACCAATGAACTATTTATTCGGTTCTTTCGAGTCATCCTTTTTTAATGAATTATATATTTGATTTTACAAAATTCATTCTTATGTCGTCACATATGTTTGAATGTTCAAAGTTAATTTATTCTCCGTGGAGCATCTAAATTAACAAGTATTAGTCTAGCATGCTTTAGACTACGAATACTTAGCATGTGAACAGAAGATGCCTCATTCTGATTCTTCACAGCCTTAAGAGATAACTCACTATCTCTTCATAACATTCACGTCTTAGTTTAGACACAAAATGAGATTTTGTTTACCATTCCAAAACCTTGGTTTAAAGAATGCTTCAAAATCATAATTAATTCCATCCATTAGGATCAAGACTCGTTTGCCTTTAATCTCCAAGGCTTCACCATTGACTCTTTAGGACTTAAACATAAGTCTTAATATAAGTCACTTTGATGAACATATTCATCATCAACAAGTCAATTAGATTGACATTCGACGGCATGACATTCACATATGCCTAAGTGATATGTATATATTTTGTTGATACTATTTATTGGGTGACTCTCCCAAAATATATCACGAATCCTCCATATAGTTCAACCAACATTGATGGTTTGTAGAGACTCTACACGTCCATCAATATTCTAAGTCTTTTATAATAAATCTCACAATATTTCTCAAAGACTTATGAATAATAACATATATTCCTGTCATATGTTATAGTCATCAAAACTACATTTGTGCATTTCTACGTAAATGCTTTCAACATTAGATGACATATCTCGTTTTCGTGCATTTAACTTCAATACACTTGCCACGTTGATCATGATTATCTCAATGGGGATGGATGAAGAGTTTTTTTCTTCTTAGTCACTTAATTAGAGACTTAAGACTCTAATTAAGACTCTAATAAAACCTCATCAAATGGCATTAAGAACTCTACTCAAGAGTTTCACCATGTGAAATAAAACCTCATCAAATGGCATTAAAAACTCTACTCAAGAGTTTCAATTATACACTTAATTTAGTCTTAAAACTATAATCAAGTGTCATAAATAAATTAACTCTACTAAAGAGTTTTTCTTCAATTCACCACATGAAGAGTTTTACCAATTAATAATTATAATTTACCAAATTATAATTTCAATATAATCCAAAATATATATAACATATTACATATATCTTTAACCGGATTCATATAAGGATATATAAACATCAAATCTCAAAGTGTTAATCTCTTTAACACTTTATCGTTCGACGAAATAATAACAATTATATCGTCTCGTGGCATGTTTCGAGGTACTCCCTCAATACACTGTTCAAAACAACAACGTTGTTTATACTTAACTACTCACAAGTAGTCGAACAAGTAAATATGCCCAAAACAATATAAGTTGTTTTACACTAAATAGTCTCTCTAGACTATTATATGGTTCAAGTCATCATACTTCTCATACAAGTATCAAACCATATATAATTTGCAAAACACATGTTTTATTCAGACAAAACATTTCTGCTTTCACAAGTATTTTTCATAAACTATACATATTTATGTTTTGATTACACATCAAAACCATAAACTCTAATATAGTTTTATTATTTAAACCATTCCTAACTCACTTGTTAGAGTATATGGTTTTCATGACTAACCATTTCTAATTTGTTCATTAGAAACTATACGTGTACCATATAAACATATACGGTTTAAAAATTAACCATTTCTAACATACTTGTTAGAATGCAAATGATTACACGTTTCATCATATAGATTTTGGTTATATCAAATAAACCTTTTTCTAACACACCCGTTAGAAATAAACGATTACCAAAATCATTTTAAAGGTCATTGGTTTATATTCTCAACCGTTTCTAACCTGCCTGTTAGAAATACACGATTATGACAATCGATTTAGACCTTGTTGGTTTATATAAAATAAACCGTTTCTAACACCCTCGTTAGAAAATTAAACCATTTACATAAATGGTATTAACTTTGGATTTTCCAAAATATACCCGTTTCAAACTCACTCGTTAGAAACCGTCAATTTTAACCAAACTGGTTTAATGTTGGAAAAGGTTGACACACCCAATTCTCCATAAACCCATGAGTTGAAACATCCCATTAAAACCTTTAAGAATATTTGACCCATCTTAATGATTTTCTTATTATTTTTTATGTTTCAACTTTGGACTTTTATTTAGTATTCTTACTAAAACCTTTAATAAAACAAAATAAGTTTATAACTTTTTTATTTTCACAAAATTTTCCAAAATAAAATTTCCAACGCGTTTGTCTATTTTGTACAATAATCTTTTCTAACACACTTGTTAGGAAATATAAACATCTTATTTTGTCTTTACAAAATCATCAATCTCTAACACGCCCGTTAGAGAAATCAATATATAAGTTTACAAATTAAACTTACTATTTTCTAAATAATAATTTCTAATACGCTTTATTAGAAATGTTTCATGACACGTTATTCTTTCAACGTCGTCGATTCTAACACGCTTGTTAGAAATACATGTTTCAAAAACTTATATTTTGAAACTCTTTATTTTCCAATACTCTTATTAGAAAATGTATACATTTCAAATACTTTGAAATTATCTTTCTAATACGCTTACTAGAAAGAAAACATGATCAACCAAGTTTACATGGGTTTTCAACTAATATGTCTTTTCTAATACTATCATTAGAAATTCAAAAAAATATGTTTAAACACATATTAGAAATGTTTCATAGTCCGGTTTATCTAAATATAACTCAAAACCCATGAATCCGAAAATTAAATCAAAAATTCGTTTTGTAGAAACAATCTTTCGGATTAAAGATTGCATTCTCATCATGAATGTAATCCAATTCGATGTACCAAAGAAAACATGTACAAACTTTCGCGAACCCAAATTCCTTAGGAAGAACATGAAAGTTTGTTTACTAATCTGTTTAAGTTTGTTAGAAAACTTACATTGTAATCACCGCACGCCTTTCGTACATGAAGCTCGCAGGTTTTCGAGTCTCTGTACTTGTTGCAATAAACTGTAATAGAAAACGAAATCATAGAAGTGAACCGGGCTTGTGTTTGACACAATTCCCTTAAACAGATTCTTCGTCTGTTCCCAGGGTACACCGGTTCGAAACAGTGGCGATGGTGCACTGCCGGACTATCCCACTTGCCTGAAAAATAATCGAACTTGGTTGCTACTGCCATGTATTCGAGTTGTGTTTCTAGTGTATGTGTGTTTCAAGAGTTTCTTCATGTATATTTTTCTTTTTACAAAATGAGGTACAAAGCCTCATATGTATACATGAACCATGGCTAGTGAAAAGTCTCACATAATTAGAGACTTAAATTTTCATTATTAGCCATAAAACTCTATTCAAGCCTCATAAAGTATCTTTATTTGTCTTGATTTCACCACATGAAGAACATAATTAATAATTATAATTTCACTAAATTATAATTAAATCTACACTCACCTTTCAATTTTCCAACAAACTACACCAATTCTCCCAAGTTTCGGTCCCGTGGCAAATGTTGGTGTCGTATATGTTAAAGGCTTCCACTCCATTTAACAGTAGATGAATAAGGAGGTGATCTTCATTATGCTGAAGCAACCGTATTCAGTATGACATCCAAGTCTGTTCGAGAGATATGTTCTTTATCATTATGGCGAGTGTTTTGTCGTTTGTTTGCTAGTTTTGTTTATGTCTCTTTATTTTTCGGTTTTCTTTCTAACCTCTGGTTAGGAAACTTGTCTTTGTAAACGTTTGTTTCATGTCTGGTATAAAGTATCTTCTTCTCCGTTAAAAAAAAAAAAAAACCAATTCTCCCAAGTTAATCCCAACAAATTCGCCCGGTTTATGAGCCATAGATAACCAAAAGTCCTTATGTCATCCTTCATGTATCATGTACTTTTTTTTTTGGAACTAAAACTTCATTAAAACACAAAGACGGAACTCAAAACAAGAACCGCCTTACAAGCCAGATTACAAAATGTACATCGGGTACTTTACCCATTCGTTCCACTCAACATCAAAACGACTCGATCTATATTTAAACCATAAGAAGGACAAAGACCTAACACTCGCCACCTCCTCCATCACTTTAGGAGAAGTGCCTTGAAATATCTTTTTATTTCGTTCTTTCCATAAACACCAACACGTTACCATGACGATCCCGCTGATAATTTTCTTCCCCCACGCAGATAATTGAATCGTTTTTAACCAGGATAACACTTCCGTAATCGAGTAAAAACCAATCGGGTGCAATTTACACCAAGCCCATATATTGCTCCAAACACCATAAGAGAAGCCACAGGTAACGAATAAATGCGAAGCCGATTCCTCCTCGACGTTACATAAGGCGCAAACCGTATCCTGTACCTGGATATTTCTCTTCACCAAAGCCAAACGGGTCGCCACTCTGTCCATTTCCACTCGCCACAGCAGGATATTCACTTTTAATGGGACCCAGCGAACCCATTCATCTGCTGACTCTGCTGCACCTGCTGATCCAGGTCTTCCTGCTGCAGACTTTCCTTAACAGCCGCAACTGAGCAAGGTTTATCCCTTTTTCAGCCCCCAAAACCAATTATCCTTAGACTCAGTCAGATGTATTTGCGAGAGAACCCACTGCAGATCTTGAACTTCAGACACCGCTTCCACCGAGAATGCATTAATTACCCAGCTATCGTCCAGCCCTAACCTTCCTTCAACCTTTTTCACCCTGTCTGCCACTGTCGCATTCTTATTCTTGTCTCCTGCAAACAAGTTTGGCCACCTATTCATCATAATAGTATCTCCAAACCAAGCATCTTTCCAGAAATTCACGCGCTTCCCATCCCCCAACCTGCAAGACAACAAATCTGTAACCGGTTTATCATTAATCCGCATTCTATCTATCCAGCTGGCGATCGCTTTCCAACATCCAGGAAACGCTTTGTTGTATGGCAAAAACGCCCATTTATTTCTACCCCCATGGATACTTAAAACCACCCTTCTCCACAATACATTATTCTCGCTTTTGAAGCGCCAAGCCCATTTAACCAGGAGGGACGAGTTCACATCTGCCATCTTAGTAATCCCCAGCCCTCCCATTCTTTTTGGCCGAGTAACTCTATCCCAAGCCACCCAATACACCCACGACCTTCCTTACCCGCTGACCATAAGAACTTTCGCATCATCCTTTTTCTATCTCTTCTGTGACCGCCACCGGGGCTTTATAAATAGAAAGGTAATAAACAGGTAAGCTAGCCAAGACCGACTTGATTAACGTAAGCCGGCCACCTATAGATAGGATTTTAGCCTTCCAGGATAACAATCTCGATCTAATCGCCTCCAAGACAGGCTCCCAATGCACTAGGCGATTCATGTTCGCACCCACTTTAATGCCTAAATATTGAAAGGGTAGTCTACCAGCTTTACATCCCAAAAGCGCTGCCATATTCTCCACTTCGTCTTCAGAAACACCCACCCCGAATAGTTGGGATTTTTGGATATTAATCTTCAGACCAGAGCACAGGAAGAAAACCCGCAGAAGACGATTGGTATTTATTATATTTTCAGTACTCCACATTCCCATGAGAAGGGCATCATCGGCATATAACATATGAGAAATAGTCACGTCTTCCTCTTTCAACTTTAAACCCGTCAGCTCCCCTATAGTACACGCCTTAGTAACCAAAAACTCCAAAACCTCCATTACAATCAAGAATAAAAAAGGAGATAAAGGGTCCCCTTGTCTAAGCCCCTTGTGACACTGAAAAGTAAAGGTAGGCGATCCATTTACTATAACCGCCGACCTTGCCGATTCAAGAATTCCTTTCACCCATAGGCACCATCTTGGAGGGAAACCCATTTGACCCATAATCATTAACAAGAAATCCCACGACACATTATCATATGCCTTTTCAAAGTCAATCTTCATAAAAAACGCCTTCTTCTTGCATTTCTTGATCCAACCAATAAGTTCGTTAAGAACAAGAGGGCCATCCAATATATATCTATCCTTTAAAAAAGCCGATTGAGTGTTAGAGATGACATCCCCCATAACCTCTTTAATTCTAGTCGCAATAACCTTGGATATAACCTTACTCACAACCCCCACCAAATTTATAGGCCTATAGTCTTTCAGCCCCACTGGCGTTTTGTTCTTCGCCACCAGAGTTATATATGACAAACTACACTCTTTACTAATAACCCCCGTCTCATGAAACTCTTCGAACATTCTGAAAAAATCCTCCTCAAGCGCCTGCAAAAATGTTTAATAAAAGTAAAATTAAAACCATCCGGGGCCTGGCGCTTTCTCTCCCCCACAGTCAAAAACCGCCTTCTTGATTTCCTCCTTCGAAAAAGGAGCGACCAGACTCACTTTCTTCTCAGCAGGAACCTGCTTCAAACTGTCACATACAAGCATTGGTCTTTTATCCCTCGTCTTTCCAAATAAGTTCCTGAAAAAACAAAAAACTTCTTTTTTAACCAAAGCTGGTTTGTTAACCCACGCCCCATTGACCAACAATCCCGGAATACCATTAGACGACTTCCTCCCATTAATACATCTATGGAAGTAAGCCGATTAATCGTCCCCTAACGAAGCCCATTTCACCCTAGACTTCTGGTGTAAGTCCTTATTTTTAAGAATAGAAGCCCTCTCAACCTCTTTCTTACCCTCTCCCAAATCCACAATTCATCCTCCTCGAGATCCCGATCCTCCATCGCCATCTCAAGCCGAACTAACTCTTCTTTTATCGAATCCAACTCTTCATTTTCTTTCAACGACATCATTTTCACCACTCTTTAACCGCCACCTTAACTGCCTCTAATTTTTTAAAGAGACGAAGATCAGCAGGACCTCGGGGCCAAACGATAATTTAGAGCATCTAGCACATTTTTTCACACCCATCCCTATCCAACCACGAATTTAAACCACTTGAATGGTTTAGGACCAAAGTTGGAATTAACCACAGTGAGCAATAACGGACAATGATCAGACCATTCCCTAGGTAGCGCTCTTAAACATGCATCCGGCCACATGTTAAAAAAATCCTGACACACTAACACCCGATCAATCTTACTCATTTTCATAACTTGCCCCACACTAGCCAAATAAGTAAATCTATTACCCCTCATGTTGTACTCCTGGAGACTACCATCATTTATAAACGAATTAAACTCTAAAGCCGCCCCTTTATTAAATTTTCGAGTTTTTTCTTTCTTCAGACCATCTCACCGAGTTAAAGTCACCCAAGAGAATCCACATACCCGACCACTCCTTGAATTAAGCTCCTAAGACGATCCCATAATAACCTTTTTTCTCCCACTTTCTTGGGTGCATAAATGTTAACAACATTTAACACAGACCCATCCTCAACCAGACTACCAGTAGTCACAATGAAATTTTTTTCGACCACCGAGCTAAACTTACAAAATTTTTTCGGATCCCACATACTTATTAACCCCCAGACTTACCAGCCGCATTAACAAATTCAGACCCAACCAACCGATTACCCCAGACCGAAGAAAAATCAAAATTAGAGCTATCACCCCAGTAAGGATTTCTTGGATTAACAAGAAGTCAACCTTATTGTTATACACCAACCCCTTAATACTTGAAACTTTTTCCACTGACCCCACCCTCTAGAATTAATAGACAGGAAATTCATTTAAAACCTGGTTGTAATCCTTCTCCTACAATAGCATCTGAGACGAGTTGTTCAAAGCCTCTCAAACGAGCTCCCAACTTTTCCCCAAAATTCACTGTTGCATTGACTTCTTTCTCCACTGAACTATACAAAGCATCGCTCCCAGGAGAGGACAAAACAGTATTCTCAACAGCAGGGATCCCAGGCTCACCCTCCTCTTTTAAAATCGGAACCTGCACATTCTCCTGTTCTTCTAGTAAAACTCGAAAGAATTGTTATCCTCAAGCTGGACCTGGCCTCTACTCTTAAACCACATTAACATCACGGCCCAAAATAAGTGGTTCCAGATTAAACGGATCACTATCCTCTTGGTCTACTTGTTTGGGCTCCTTGTTGGGCCTCTCATTACTACTAGAATAATTGCCCAAAGCTTCTCGATCCACCATAGACTTCTCAACAAATTTTTTCCTTTTATTATTTTTGTCTCCTAGTGCATGATTCACCACATCCCTGATTAATAGTCTTCTCATTAATGTCACCTCCAATCATATCCTCGTCCACGGGCATTTTTTTCCAAGAGATACGGAGTTACCAAATTCTCGTCATTTAAATTGTTACCAAGATTAGCACCCGAAAAACCTCTCTTGCCTTATTCCTTAACTCCGGCGAACTGGTTTTAACAACCTCCGGCGAGGCGGTGTTGGCTTCCGACGAAGATTTCCGGCCAGAGTCACCGTCCTGTGAAACCTCACATCTGTCGCAAACATCTAAAAAATCAGACAACCATTCTTTATGCTCTTCCATGATCCAAACTTTAAAAGTCTTTCTCGCCATTTCAGAAATAGTTTCCTCGTTCACGAACCCCTCTGACGAATAAGAACTCCGATATAATGAAACGACGAATCCCACCTCAGTTCTTCCCAGGAATGTTTGTTTAACAACCGCCCCGAAGAAACTCCCAATGCTATGAAGGACCCGGTCTTCCAGAATACACAGTGGTATACCCACCACCCTTAACCAAGCAATCCTTTCTGTCGGAACCTCCTGTCCTTTCCCATATCGCAGCGTAAACGAATTGCTCGGTCTACCAAAGATCTCATCTCTAGCCATGACAGCGTGTTCCTTAGTCTTAAAAGAAATCAGAACGTTAAAAACCACCCAGACAACGAACTTCGCCCTCCGATAAAACCCATCTCCTTTAAGATACTTCTTTATCTTACCAAGGAACATCCAGAGACGCCACTTTCACCAGGATGGGCTTTACCATACAGTTCTCCGAACCCAGCTACGTCATCATCTATAATCACCGATCTACCATAGGCCGCACCCGAGAAAGCTTCTCTGAAAGACATTTCCGTTTCCCATACCACCGAACTTTCTCCCTGAACCGATTAGCCCTGAAAGAATTTTCCCGAGGAGCGCTTTTCACAGACTCTCTATCATGTTAACCTTACGAGTGTTGATCTCCCCCCTCCTCCAATACAAACCTAGCAACATTACACTTTAACTTATACTCACCCATTCCGAATAGAAGATAACTGCTTCTCCATATCCCTGCGATCTTTTACGTCTTAACATGGAAACAAACCCGAATCTCTTTCCCCCACTTATCCCTTTTACGAGCAAAGTATATGTTGAAAATATTACCGAAAACCCTAACCTCTTTCGCCAAATCTGAAACCGCTGCATCCATCCGGAATGTTTGAGACGTAAAACTTTGTTATCCTTGCCTGAATATCAACCGGAATAGTGTTCCGGTGACTGCCATGAGTTTGTTTCATGTATCATGTACTTGATTGGGTTAATACATTTTTTGTTTCTT